>APFE031047703.1:5201-156125 GCA_000404065.3 Pinus taeda | reverse complement strand
ACTAAGTCAAACTGAACACAACTCCATCAACTCCTGATCCAACTCCACAGAACTCAATCACTGAAGTCCTAACTGAAGTCCTCCATGCAATAGCTCAAGTTAACCCATAGGAACCACCTATTTCCTTCTGGCAGCTGCATGTACCACATCTTGCTCGAACTGAAGTGCTCCAAGAGAATAAGATAATGTTTATAGTCCAAATATTATTAAGAGCTAATAATATTCGATTGATCTACTTTTAGCCTGGCAGTCTAAAAATAGACTCTGCCCATATGTCTAAAAATAGAGGTCCATATATTTTTACCAAATTGACCAATCATCCACAAATAGCATCCTGCAACTCATAGACTATGATCCATATGTCTAAAAATAGACATAGTCTAAAAATAGACTTTGCGCCAAAAATAGCCTGCGAGCCCACTTAGTGAAGGCGACTTCTTTCCACTAAGCTCCATCATCTTGGTTGCATTCTCAACACTCCCTCTCAACAAGATATGGATTATCAGCAACCCCTATCCTATCTCGGTGGTACTCGAATTTGCTCCTGGTGAACGCTTTCGTCAATATATCAGCATCCTGATCCTCCGTGGGAATATATGAAAGTAACATGATTCTCCACTACACACAATATTTGATATGATGGTACATGATGTCGATGTGTTTGGATCTATCATGAAATACAGGATTAGCCGAGAGTTTAATGCAACTCTGGTTATAACACTAAATCACAGTAGGATCCAAATGAGACCCGAACAACCCGACCAGGATCTTCCTCATCCATATAGCCTCGCATGCAGCCAAACTTGTTGCCATATACTCAGCCTCCGTGGGACTGAGTGCCACGAATCTCTACTTCCTGTTGTACCAAGAAACTGTTGTCAATCCAATATTGAAGATCCCTCTAGATGTGCTCTTTCTGTCCGTAGGGATCCCTGCCCAATCTGCATCCGTGAAGCCACATAGCTTCACCTCATCCATCTGTCTGTACCACAATCCATATCCTGATGTGCCTCTGAGATAACGCAATACATGCTTGCTCGCCTTCCAGAAGAGCTTGGTTGGCTTAACCATAGATTGTCAAAGCTGGTTAACAGCATAACATATATCGGGTCATGTATTGACCAGATACATAAGCGACCCCACCAACTGTCGATAAACAGTGGCATCCACTACCTCCGCCGAAGTAGCATCCTCCTTCCTCCAACCTCCAGGAAGAGGAGTATCAACAGGCTTGTAGCCATGCATCTTGAACTTCTCCAGTATCTCCCGAGTATACTTACTCTGAGAAACAAACAATCCATCACTGCGCTGCCAAATTTCCAATCCCAGGAAATAATGAAGGAGGACCAAGTCCTTCATCTCAAACTCCCGAGCAAGATCCTCCTTGCATGAAAGAATCAACAACTCATCTCCCGTTAGAATCAAATCATCTACATACAATACAATGATAAGCAACTTACCCTCCACCATAATCTGGTATAGGTTAGGATCCGCCTCACTCTTGGAGAATCCAAGTCCGGTGAAATAGTTGTCTATCCGTGTGTACCAAGCACGAGGTGCTTGTTTCAACCCATGCAGCGCTCTCTTGAGCCTGCACACATGCGACTCGCTGTTGAAGATCTTGAAACCTTCAAGCTGCTCTATGTACACTTCGTCCTCAATGACTCCGTTGAGGAACGCATTCTTCACATCCATCTGATGAATGTGCCACCCCATCTGCGCTGAGAGAGCAAGAATCGTCCGTATGGAAGAATACCTTGTGACAGGTGCAAAGGTCTCCTCATAATCAATCCCCTCTATCCGTGAGAAGCCTCGAGCAACAAATATTGCCTTGTACTTCTCCACACTCCCATCAGCTGCCTGCTTCACTTTGTAGATCCATCTCAAACCCACCACTGATTTCCCTTTCGGTCTTGGGACAATCTCCCATGCACTATTTCTGACAATCGAATCACTCTTCCACCATGGCATCTACCCATGCGAGTTCCTCCACAGCTTCCTTGAAACAGGATGGCTACATCACAACACATTTGCTCACAAGAGCCATGTATCTAGTGTACCGATCCGGTGACTGTCTCTGCCTGCGCTTTGCTGTAGGTAGTCTTCCAACCTTCTCTGCATCTTGAGCCAGTCGCTCAGCTTCCGTAGTGTGCTTTCGCCCTCTAATGGTTGGCACTGCATGAGTGGTCTCTTCCACTCCATGAACTTCTTTTTGTGGCTGATCCACGTCCTGAAGCTCATCCTTAGGAACTAATAGCTCCTCATCTGCATGCAAGTGTGGCTCCCTCTCAAGCGAACACTTCATGGCTTTCTCCTCGTGAACTTTTATATCTCGTCGCACAATAGTCTTGCGACTGTCTGGCATATACACACACTATTTGTGGGGCGTATCAGTGTACCCCACAAATATCCCAAACTCTGTAGTCGGTGCCAACTTCTTCCTAGCATCCTTCATTACATGCATGTAAACAGGAGAACCAAAAATCCTCAAATGGGAAATATCAGGCCTCTTACCAGAATAAGCCTACTCGGGTGTACTCATGCAAAGTATCTTGTGAGGACAATGGTTTTGCACATATACTGCAGTACTGCATGCCTCCACCCACAAGTGAAGGGGTAGACCCTGATCATGCAACATCACCCATGCAGCACCTAGGATCGTTGTGTTCTTCCGCTCAGCAACCCTGTTCTGCTGTGAGTTATGGGGAGCTATGAGCTCTCTTCAAATCCCTTCTGCGCTGTAGAAATCCTTGAACTCGCCAGAGATGAATTCACCACCATTGTCGCTCCTAAGAGCCTTCACCTTCTTCCCCATTCCTTCTCGACCATTGCTTTGAACTCATAGAACTTTGAGTATGTCTCACTCTTCTTCTGCATGAAGAAGATCCAACACTTTTGGGAGAAATCATCAACAAAGATCACGTAGTACCTGTGCTTTGCTGTCAAAGCAACTGAGAAAAGTCCACACACGTCTGTGTGAATTCTCTCAAGGATCTTCATGGCGTGAATATCCTTCTCGTGAAAGGTGGCTTTCACAAACTTTCCCAAAATACACCCCTTGCACTGATCTGACTGCGCAAGAGTGCCATTAGGAAGCCTAGTATATATATGTTGCAGTATCTTCAAGGCTCCATGGTGAAGGTGGCCCAATCTCTGGTGCCACAGCTCGCCATCATCCCGGCTCACCACTCCTTCTGCCTTGCATGCCATTGCTTAGAATCCATCTACATGCAACTGATAAAAGTTCTTGACTCGAACCCCTATCTTCCAGGTTTCTCCAGTTGTCTTACTGCGCAGGAAAGCCTTTCCCTCACTGAAAACAACATCATATCCCTTATCTTCTAACATCGCCACAGAGATAATATTCTTCTTCAATCCTGGAACATGCATCACTTCCTTCAATACGAAGGGTTTACCAGACTCCCTCTCAAAGGAAATGGTACTAATACAAGTCGCACTGTATCTACCATCATCTCCCATCTCGATGTGCACTCCAAGATCTTTCTCATCCAGATCAGAAAACAAATCTAGATCTCCTGTCATGTGAAAAGACACACCACTATCCAAGAACCATACCGATCCCATCACACTTGATACCAAGCATGCGATCAGCGAAAAATCCAGCTCAAACTGCGAGGCTAAGGCCTCTCCTGCTGCAGATCCAGCAGCTTGCTTATTTTTCTTCTTCTGCGGACAATTCGTGGCATAATGTCCGTGCTGGTGACAGTGAAAGCACTTCACCTTGGACATGTCCTGCTTCTTGCCTTTCGCACTTTAATGAGAAGCTTTCTTGTTCTTCCCCTTCTTTTCTTTGGCAGCCAAAGCGCAATTTTCTTCATCAAGTACCTTTGATGAAGATCCGTCCCTAGTATTCCGCCTGATCTCCTCTTGCACAAGATCTGACCAAAGTCTCTCCCATCCTGGCAATTTCTCCCGACCATTGAGAGAGTCCTGATAGGAATGCCAACTCTTTGGAAGACCAAGTAGAGCCAAGCTCACCAAGTCCTCATCTTCGACAGTCACCTCCACACTTCCCAGCTCATCCCGACATTGGGTGAACTTCGTGAGATACTTGGGCATATTGTCGCCTTTCTCACACTTTATGTTTATGAGTTTATCCTTGAGCACCAACTTCCTATGGTCGCTCTTTCTTTGGAATAGATCTGTCAACGCTTTCCACATCAAGCATGGAGTAGCCTTTCCATGGAGGCTGGACATAATGTGATCCCTCACGCCCTCCAACAGAATCCTTCGACACTTTGTTGTCTTCTTTTGCCAATCCGTGACTTCAGCAGCATCAGTAGGTTTTGGGACATCCGCATTTATGAACTCCTTCAACCCATTATCATCTAACATTGCCTCCATCCTATCCTTCCATGCAATATAGTTTGAGTTTCCCTCAAGGGCATACTCCAATTGCAATCCATTGAAAGACATTTCAATTTTGACACCAAGAAAACACTGCTGCAAATTCGAATTCCACCATCTCAAACTCAACCACTTCCAATCTAAAATTCGTGAGAACGAAGTATTTCTTGTACAGAGATCGACTGTATGGGAATTCACCAAATATCTCACCTTCCAAAAGAAGGATGAATCTAGAGGCTACCTGGCCTGATTACAGACTCTACCTGAAGAAATAAAATGTAGTCACTTCCTGAATAATAGATCTGATGATCAATCCTCGCTTTGATATCCTGTAGAAATCCCTTCTACAAATCAACCAGCTCCGATACCATGTAGAAATTTTATGAATAATATGACACTTATTTAACCGAGATTATCCTGATTATACACTATTGCAGAATGCATGCATAATACATAATCTCATCTACGTTGATCATCAATTTAGCAGTATTCAGAAACATACACATGCGCACATTGAAGCATCAATCACACATATCAACACAATATGTACCCAGGGAAATCATAAAGCTGAAAACCACACAACTATCTGTATATTATATTGATTGAGATCATGTAACAGTACACAGTACAATACTAGCTCCACCTGTTACACACAATACAGCATAGATCTGAATCAATCACTACCTCAAATCACCCCTACTGCTTGCCTGCCTCCACTGTGCAATCATGCATAGAGAATGGATGAGAATGGATAAACCATTCACATGTTTCCCTTGTGTAACACTACGTAATCCTCATTGACAACTCAATCCCACTAATTGTGCAAATCACATGCACAACTATTAGTCACAACTGACAGTTGTCTTTCCCTTTCACTTACCTCTAACACTTGTCTCCACTAAACTGTCCATGCACTGAGTTAACTGATGTATTCTTCAGTTGCTTTATGAGTTTATAATTAGTGAATTAATTAATAACTAATTCACATCACTCAACACTAGTCTATTTTCCAGTTAGACTAACTACAACTAGTTCAACTAAGTCAAACTGAACACAACTCCATCAACTCCTGATCCAACTCCACAGAACTCAATCACTGAAGTCCTAACTGAAGTCATCCATGCAATAGCTCAAGCTAACCCATAGGAACCATGCATTTCCTTCTGGCAGCTGCATGTGCCACATCTATAGCTCGAACTGAAGTGCTCCAAGAGAATAAGATAATGTTTATAGTCCAAATATTATTAAGAGCTAATAATATTCGATTGTTCTTTTTTTAGCCTAGTAGTCTAAAAATAGACTCCGCCCATATGTCTAAAAATAGAGGTCCATCTATTTTTACCAACTTGACCAATCATCCACAAATAGCATCCTACAACTCATAGACCATGATCCATATGTCTAAAAATAGACATAGTCTAAAAATAGACTTTGCGCCAAAAATAGCCTGCGGGCCCACTTAGTGAAGGCGACTACTTTCCACTAAGCTCCATCATCTTGTTGCATTCTCAACAGATGAGACTACCTGAGACCCCGATATAGGATCCCAACCTGGGATTTCAGCATATCCACGCGCAGTTGAAAAACTTGTGCCTTGAGATGCAGAGTCTGAAACAAGATAGGATAGCTTGCCTGGAGGTGCGCGGCGAGGTATGGTGTGTTAAATGTAAGGGTCAGGGTCATGACAAGGACCACTGCCAAGTGTTTGCGAATTAACTCGTGGGAGGAGGACCAATATCGTTGAGACCATAGGCACAAGTAGGACCCAACACAGCGCCTGCGTTGTGGTGCGCGATTTGTCAAATAGGAGGAAAGCATGCTCTGACAGCTGCCATTTATTGCAGAAGTACACACAGAATTCACAACAGTTGTTCTGTAATTTTTGTATATCGGTGGGACATGATCAGCGCAGCTGTAGAAGTTATGAGTTGATGATGGATGGGACTCCTACCTACAGAGTCCAGGCTAAAACGCGGCCCCTTGACCACAATGCAGGGATGACGCGAACTGGATTTCAGGGGTGCAAACGAGGCCGAGGTGGAGGAGGACCTAGAAGAGGTTGTGGGCAGCTGATATGTTATAATTGTGGAGGGCCAGAACATTATGCCCGCGATTGTACGAATTGGACGTGCCCCTCATGCTTGTATTGTACATTATTTGATCATGAGATGGAGGATTGTCCCACACTGATAGTAACGTTGCATGACAAGGGAGTTCTCCAACCTCCCCCGACTCAGAGCCTACAAATGATGAGGTCTGAGTCACACAAGGAAGACCCCAATGTGAACATTGTGCTCCGTAGTGGAATTATGACAAGGAATGATAAAGGAAAGCAACCTTAAGATAGTACTTGGGTTCGCAAGGCTCTGATGAAAGAACCAGAGTTTGATTTGGAGTGCACTAACGAAACCTTCATGGAAGCTAGGAAGAGCTTCGGTGATGCCTCCACTTCAGGAAGCAAAGACAGACCGGAGCCAGAAATGGACCCCTCGATGCTCACAATGTTCCTGGAAACATGCATGAAGTTGCTACGTGACAGCAAGGCTATAAAGGGACTCCAGGAACTCATAAATAGATGTGCTAGGAATTCACCAGGAGAACCGCACGTAGTCTGAAAAATCGGAAATCACATGACAAGGATGGGAAGAGAGATGAGATTGACCATGCAAATTGGAGAATATGAGATGGACCAAGTGATTCTAGACCTAGGATCGGACACGAATGGTCTGCCGAAGAAGACATGGGAGCACATGGAAAGGCCTACGTTGTAATCCAGCTGCGAATGGCGAACCAGCAAAAGATCCTGCCTATGGGAAGATTGTAGGGAATCACCATAGATATCGAAGGAGTGAGCGCGCTAGTAGATTTTTAAGTGATAGAGATTGTTGATGATAACAATCCCTACCTTGCGCTATTAGGAATAGATTGCTACTGCCATGAATGGGGTGATAAATCTGAAGAAGCACAAGATGATTTTTGAGAAAAAGTCTTTGCGCGTAGTCATACCTTTGGACCCTGCAGAAGGATCATGCTACACGGACCCAGTGCACGACTATGAAAGCAACGATGACTTGTACTACATCTACAAGATAACCGCGC
The DNA here is from genome assembly GCA_000404065.3 of Pinus taeda. Lineage (NCBI taxonomy): Eukaryota > Viridiplantae > Streptophyta > Pinopsida > Pinales > Pinaceae > Pinus > Pinus taeda. The sequence continues at coordinate 148,658 of APFE031047703.1, read as the reverse complement.
GAGAGCAAGACTAGGTAAATCCCACCGTGGATGGACGAATCTCATGGGAGCACGAAAGCTCTTGTACATCGGATTCAGACGAAGAAATAGAGCGATGGCAGAACCAATTACATGAGGTAACCACGTTAAACTGTAACATGATGACGAGATCGTTGCGATGCATATCAATGGAGGTAAGGGATCTGCCTACGTATGATGGGTTAAGCAAGGTAGATGACTTCCCGAACAGATTCAAAAGGGAGGTGCTGGAACAGCAACATTTCGAGGCTTTGAAATAGGTATTGTGCGCTATGCCTGCGAGGTGGTGGGTTGCATGCCAAGAAATCTTTGAGGACTAGCGTGAATGCAAGAGAATGATGTGCATGCAGTTTGGGAAGCCTCAGATGCGATTAACAGACAAGATTTCCGGATGGAACGATCTGCGTTGGCACCTGTCCAGATGGATACAAGCATATCTTAAAAAACCTGTGTGGATGCACACAGACTTCACGTTGGGAGACACAGTCAGTAAGCATGTGCAGGCGAGGAAATTGTGTGAACAACCCCTCCAGTTGGAACAACGAAGTATGGAAAGAACGAGTGTGCAGAATATTATCCACAAAGAAGCCTTTAACAAAGTATGCGAAGCACTCAACAAGGTATATGATGCACAACGGACTGACTGGGACCTGCACGTACCAGCAGTTCTATGGGCTTATAGGACCACGTGCAAGAAACTGGTGGCACAGATGCCTCCAAGGCTAGAGTATGGAACAAGCGTTGAAACACCCATAGAGTGTAAAATTCCTAGTCCATGCATAGCAGCGCCAGTAGATATGACGGCTCACGGAGCCTTGGAAGAAGGGATCTCACAGTCGAACGAAGCAGAACACTTAGGACCTGAGGAAGAAATCTGACGAGATGATCTTAGGCTCCAAGAACTTATGAAAGAAATGGTGTGATTAAGGGAGAAAAACGCTCTGGTGGAGGCAGAAATCAAGAAGCTTGAGGACGAAATAAAGAAAGATTTTCTCGATAAGAAAACCAGGGGGATAAAACAGGGTGTGCACGGTCACGTTGACGAATTTGGGGACTACCACCGAGAGTTGATCAGACTGATGCCTTGGATTAGACCGCATATTACTAAGCATATCAACCATGGTGACGCACTGCAGATGATAAAGTGCACGAAGCGACTAGTAATAATAAAAGGTCGATGTTTTCTAGGAAAAGTGATGGATGCCCAGTTGAATCCCTATACAGGTGATGCGGCCACCTGACTAGCTGTGGGAAGTACAGTCTTAGCACTCCAGGCAATTGAAAGGATGTGTGGCACTATAAACTACTCTTCCTGGGAGCTACGTGATGTTGTAGCTACGCACAGGAGAAAAGTGTCACACAGTCTGCGACCGCACAAGGGGGGTTGTGCTGCCACACGGGTTGGCTGGAAAGTGACCATTGGAGTCACTATTCACGATGTGATGCTCGACTTGAGAGCAAATGGAGCAGGAAACAAGCATTTAAGACGCTCTTTATGGGCAATATTTGGGAAAATCTGCCACCAAGGGAGCATTAATGAACCGTATTTGGGGGGAGCGGTCAAATTCAAATTCAAAAGACACTATAAATTACAAAGGGCTACCCAGAAAACAAAACTTGGTCATTTTCGAATTGAGCTATTGTATGCCCAGTGTATTCTGAACCGAGACATGGTTTCCTTGTGCAAAGCATTGATTGAACCCCTAATTAACCGATTGAGAGATTTCAAGACCAGCAAGATGGCAGCATCAGAAGAAGCTAAGGAAATTGCAGAGATGACCGTCGAAGAGGCCGTATAGGCCCTAACCGTAGAAGATGCCCCTGAAGGTGTTGAGATTGTGGCAGAAATACCTAAATCACTGTGCACGCCGAGATTGAAGAAAAACAAACAGTCGATGACTCTGGTGCGTGTGTCCCCTAGAAACCCATTGCGCACCAGATTAACAATGGAGGAGAAAGGGAAAGTAGCTAACTTGGAAACCGATGAGGAGGAGGAAGACCTGGAGGACCTCGTAATTGAAGAAGATGAGGATGAGGGCATGGAGGAAGAAACTGAGCCTGCGTACCCTCCAACAAAATTGCCCTCATATATCCCCCCGTGGAAGGGGAAGGCAAAAGTACCCAAGGACATCGACAAGAGAAAGAGCTCTCTCCAGACTCCACTCCTCCCGAATGACATCATCTTTGAGGGCACACACCTGGGATGGGCGCCAAAGTTGAAATTCAAATATTGGGATCTCGTTGACCACGAGAAATTTCCTCATCTAGAGAATACTTGGGCATACTTGAGATACTTGGGCATACTGTCGCCTTTCTCACACTTTATGTTTATGAGTTTATCCTTGAGCACCAACTTCCTCTGGTCGCTCTTGCTTTGGAATAGATCTGTCAATGCTTTCCACATCAAGCATGGAGTAGCCTTTCCATGGAGGCTGGACACAATGTGATCCCTCACGCCCTCCAACAGAATCCTTCAACACTTTGTTGTCTTCTTTTTCCAATCCGCGACTTGAGCAGCATCAGTAAGTTTTGGGACATCCACATTTATGAACTCCTTCAACCCATTATCATCTAACACCGCCTCCATCCTGTCCTTCCATGCAATATAGTTCGAGCTTCCCTCAAGGGCATACTCCAATTGCAATCCATTGAAAGACATTTCAACTTTGACACCAAGAAAACACTGCTGCAAATTTGAATTCCACCAGCTCAAACTCAACCACTTCCGATCTAAAATTCGTGAGAACGAAGTATTTCTTGTACAGAGATCGACTGTATGGGAATTCACCAAATATCTCACCTTCCAAAAGAAGGATAAATCTAGAGGCTACCTGGCCCTCTTACACACTCTACCTGAAGAAATAAAATGTAGTCACTTCCTGAATAATAGATCTAATGATCAATCCTCGCTTTCATATACTGTAGAAATCTCTTCTACAAATCAACCAGCTCTGATACCATGTAGAAATTTTATGAATAATATGACACTTATTCAACCGAGATTATCCTGATTATACACTATTGCAGAATGCATGCATAATACATAATCTCATCTACGTTGACCATCAATTTAGCAGTATTCAGAAACATACACATGCGCACATCGAAGCATCAATCACACATATCAACACAATATGTACCCAGGGAAAGCATAAATCTGAAAACCCCACAACTATCTGTATATTATATTGATTGAGATCATGTAACAGTACACAGTACAATACTAGCTCCACCTGTTACACACAATACAGCATAGATCTGAATCAATCACTGCCTCAAATCACCCCTACTGCTTGCCTGCCTCCACTGTGCAATCCTACATAGAGAATGGATGAGAATGGCTAAACCATTCACATGTTTCCCTTGTGTAACACTACGTAATCCTCATTGACAACTCAATCCCACTGATTGTGCAAATCACATGCACAACTATTAGTCACAACTGACAGCTGTCTTGCCCTTTCACTTACCTCTAACACTTGTCTCCACTGAACTGTCCATGCACTGAGTTAACTGATGTATTCTTCAGTTGCTTTATGAGTTAATAATTAGTGAATTAATTAATAACTAATTCACATCACTCAACATTAGTCTATTTTCCAGTTAGACTAACTACAACTAGTTCAACTAAGTCAAACTGAACACAACTCCATCAACACCTGATCCAACTCCACAAAACTCAATCACTGAAGTCCTAACTGAAGTCCTCCATGCAATAGCTCAAGCTAACCCATAGGAACCACGTATTTCCTTCTGGCAGCTGCATGTGCCACATCTGTAGCTTGAACTGAAGTGCTCCAAGAGAATAAGATAATGTTTATAGTCCAATATTATTAAGAGCTAATAATATTCGACTGTTCTATTTTTAGCCTAGTAGTCTAAAAATAGACTCTGCCCATATGTCTAAAAATAGAGGTCCATCTATTTTTACCAACTTGACCAATCATCCACAAATAGCATCCTACAACTCATAGACCATGATCCCTATGTCTAAAAATAGACATAGTCTAAAAATAGACTTTGCGCCAAAAATAGCATGCAGGCCCACTTAGTGAAGGCAACTTCTTTCCACTAAGCTCCATCATCTTGTTGCATTCTCAACAGATGAGACTGCCTGAGACCCCGATATAGGATCCCAACCTGGGAGTTCAGCATATCCACGCACATTTGAAAAACTTGTGCCTTGAGATGCAGAGTCTGAAACAAGATAGGATAGCTCGCCTAGAGGTGCACGACGAGGTATGGTGTGTTAAATGTAAGGGTCAGGGTCATGACAAGGACCACTGCCAAGTGTTTGCGAATTAACTCGTGGGAGGAGGACCAATATCGTTGAGACCATAGGCACAAGTAGGACCCAACACGGCGCCTGCGTTGTGGTGCGCGATTTGTCAAATAGGAGGAAAGCATGCTACAACAGCTGCCATTTATTGCATAAGTACACACAGAATTCACAACAGTTGTTCTGTAATTTCTGTATATCGGTGGGACATGATGAGCACAGCTGTAGAAGTTATGAGTTGATGATGGATAGGACTCCTACCTACAGAGTCCAGGCTAAAACGCGGCCCCTTGACCAGAATGCAAGGATGACGCGAACTGGATTTCAGGGGCGCGAACGAGGCCGAGGTGGAGGAGGACCTAGAAGAGGTTGTGGGCAGCTGATATGTTACAATTGCGGAGGGCCAGAACATTATGCCCGCGATTGTATGAATCCGACGTGCCCCTCATGCTTGTATTGTACATTATTTGATCATGAGATGGAGGATTGTCCCACACTGATAGTAACGTTGCATGACAAGGGAGTTCTCCAACCTCCCCCGACTCAGAACCTGCAAATGATGAGGTCTAAGTCACACGAGGAAGACCCCAATGTGAACATTGTGCTCCGTAGTGGAATTATGACAAGGGATGATAAAGGAAAGCAGCCTTAAGATAGTACTTAGGTTCGCAAGGCTCTGATGAAAGAACCAGAGTTTGATTTGGAGTGCGCTAAGGAAACCTTCATGGAAGCTAGGAAGAGCTTCGGTGATGCCTCCACTTCAGGAAGCAAAGACAGACCGGAGCCAGAAATGGACCCCTCGATGCTCACAATGTTCCTAGAAACATGCATGAAGTTGCTACGTGACAGCAAGGCTATAAAGGGACTGCAGGAACTCATAAATAGATGTGCTAGGACCGCGCCAGGAGAACCGCACGTAGTCTGAAAAATCAGAAATCACATGACAAGGACGGGAAGAGAGATGAGATTGATCATGCAAATTGGAGAATATGAGATGGACCAAGTGATTCTAGACCTAGGATCGGACACGAATGGTCTGTTGAAGCAGACATGGGAGCACATGGAAAGGCCTACGCTGTAATCCAGCTGCGAATGGCAAACCAGCAAAAGATCCTGCCTATGGGAAGATTGTAGGGAATCATCGTAGATATCGAAGGAGTGAGCGCGCTAGTAGATTTTGAAGTGATAGAGATTGATGATGATAACAATCCCTACCTTGTGCTATTAGGAATAGATTGGGCTACTGACATGAATGGTGTGATAAATATGAAGAAGCACAAGATGATTTTTGAGAAAAAGTCTTTGCGCGTAGTCATACCTTTGGACCCTGCAGAAGGATCGCACTACACGGACCCAGTGCACGACTATGAAAGCGATGATGACTTGTACTACATCTACAAGATAACCGCGTGAGAGAAAGACTAGGTAAATCCCACCGTGGATGGACGAATCTCATGGGAGCACGAAAGCTCTTGTACATCGGATTCGGACGAAGAAATAGAGCGATGGCAGAACCGATTACATGAGGTAACCACGTTAAACTGTAACATGATGACGAGATCGCTGTGATGCATATCAATGGAGGTAAGGGATCTGCCTACGTATGATGGGTTAAGCAAGGTAGATGACTTCCTGAACAGATTCAAAAGGGAGGTGTTGGAACAGCAACATTTCGAGGCTTTGAAATGGGTAGTGTGCACTATGCCCGCGAGGTGGTGGTTTGCATGCCAAGAAATCTTTGAGGACTAGCATGAATGCAAGAGAATGATGTGCATGCAGTTTGGGAAGCCTCAGATGCGATTAACAGACAAGATTTCCGGATGGAATGATCTGCATTGGCACCTGTCCAGATGGATACAGGCATATCTTAGAAAACCTGTGTGGATGCACACAGACTTCACGTTGGGAGACACAGTCAGTAAGCATGTGCAGGCGAGGAAATTGTGTGAACAACCCCTCCGGTTGGAAAAACGAAGTATGGAAAGAACGAGTGTGCAAAATATTATCTACAAAGAAGCCTTTAACAAAGTATGCGAAGCACTCAACAAGGTATATGATGCACAGCGGACTGACTGGGATCTTCACGTACCAGCAGTTCTATGGGCTTATAGGACCACGTGTAAGAAACTGGTGGCACAGATGCCTCCAAGGCTAGAGTAAGGAACAAACGTTGAAACACCCATAGAGTGTAAAATGCCTAGTCCGTGAATAGCAGCGCCAATAGATATGACGGCTCGCGGAGCCTTGGAAGAAGGGATCTCACAGTCGAACGAAGCAGAACACTTAGGACCTGAGGAAGAAATCTGACGAGATGATCTTAGGCTCCAAGAACTTATGAAAGAAATGGTGCGATTAGGGGAGAAAAGCGCTCTGGTGGAGGCAGAAATCAAGAAGCTTGAGGACGAAATAAAGAAAGATTTTCTCGATAAGAAAACCAGGGCGATAAAACAGGGTGTGCACGGTCACATTGACGAATTTGGGGACTACCACCAAGAGTTGATCAAACTGATGCCTTGGATTAGACCGCATATTACTAAGCAAATAAACCATGGTGGCGCACTACAGATGATAAAGTGCATGAAGCAACTAGTAATAATAAAAGGTGGATGTTTTCTAGGAAAAGTGATGGATGCCCAGTTGAATCCCTATACAGGTGATGCAGCCACCTGAATAGCTGTGGGAAGTACAGTCTTAGCACTCCAGGCAATTGAAAGGATGTGTGGGACTATAAACTACTCTTCCTGGGAGCTACGCGATGTTGTAGCTACGCACAGGAGCAAAGTGTCACACGGTTCGCGACCGCACAAGGGAGGTTGTGCTGCCACACGAGTTGGCTGGAGAGTGACCATTGGAGTCACTATTCACGATGTGATGCTCGACTTGAGACCAAATGGAGCAGGCAACAAGCATTTAAGACGCTCTTTATGGGCAATATTTGGGAAAATCTGCCACCAAGGGAGCATTAATGAACCGTATTTGGGGGGAGCGGTCAAATTCAAATTCAAAAGACACTATAAATTACAAAGGGCTACCCAGAAAACAACACTTGGTCATTTTCGAATTGAGCTGTTGTATGCCCAGTGTATTCTGAACCGAGACATGGTTGCCTTGTGCAAAGCATTGATTGAACCCCTAATTAACCAATTGAGAGATTTCAAGACCAACAAGATGGTAGCATCAGAAGAAGCTAAGGAAATTGCAGAGATGACCATCGAAGAGGCCGCATAGGCCCTAACCGTAGAAGATGCCCCTGAAGGTGTTGAGATTGTGGCAGAAATACCTAAATCAATGTGCACGCCGAGACTGAAGAAAAACAAACAGTCGATGACTCTGGTGCGTGTGTCCCCTCGAAACTCATTGCGCGCCAGATTAACGATGGAGGAGAAAGGGAAAGTAGCTAACTTGGAAACCGATGAGGAGGAGGAAGTCCTAGAGGACCTCATAATTCAAGAAGATGAGGATGAGGGCATGGAGGAAGAAACTGAGCCTGCGTACCCTCCAACAAAGTTGCCCTCATATATCCCCCCATGGAAGGGGAAGGCAAAAGTGCCCAAGGACCTCAACGAGAGAAAGAGCTCTCTCCAGACTTCGCTCCTCCTGGATGACATCATCTTTGAGGGCACGCACCTGGGATGGGCGCCAAACTTGAAATTAAAAGATTGGGATCTCGTTGACCAGGAGAAATTCCCTCATCTAGAGACCACACAGCTCATGAAGCCCAATAAGAACACCGTCGTGGGGGTTATGGAATTGGAGCTACGAAAGTGGTTATGTAGAGTAGAAAAGGCAGGGTTATTAAACCTACTCTGGGTGCCACATTTCCACCGCGCCCCAGTGAAGATCTTCGTCATCAAGAAGCTACTATGCCTGGTGCATGGTGTGTGTTTGTGGCTAGAGGAGCCCGTCCCCATCACGGACCACTTAATCCATCACATTACCTAGATTTTGTGCAAAGGAGAGGACCCCGCAGACATCTCGCAGGGGAAGAGCAACGATTTGGCCATCGCGGAGTCTATGAAGAATAAATACAATATGGAGAAGAATAAAAGGGGCTACGCCATATCCAGCGTCAAAAAAAAAGCAGTTAAAGTTGCAACCCAGATACTAGCAGGAAATATCATGTGGAAGTGCCACGCGGATGAGGTGCCCACGCCGGTGGTTGCACTTAATGAGCAGTGCGCAAAGGGGGTCCAATTTAACTAGTCTGAGTTCTTATGCAAAGGGTTCCTAGAAAATTTCCGTGAGGCCCAAGAACAAGGAAAAATGTTCCACTATGCATGGCTTTTGTTTTCCATAGTGCTAGTGGTAGGGGAATTGCCAGAGGATGACTAATTCCCCACAATTGACAGGGATTTTCCAGAGGCCACAAAGTACGCTTCGCTGTGGGCCACGAAATACGCGAACTGGATCCACGACAACAAGACATTCTGGGTGTTCATGGATATGAACATCAGAATGGGGATTAACCACAAACCACGGTTATCACCCATTGTCTACAACAGCCTAGAAAGTTTTGCAAAATTTTAAACGGACTTCCACAACATATTATCAGATCGCACAAGGACACTGCCAAGAAATGGAGTGAACTACCCTTCATAGCCACAGATGATGTAATTTTCGATGTACTGGAGACATCATCGCTAGAGTGGCGCGCCCCAGACATCGCTGCAGTGGAGAAGTATGCTGCGTAGAAGAAGAAATAGGAGGCCATTCTGCACATGGCACTTTTGGCAGAGAAGAGAAGGCAAGAAGCAGTGGCAACAAAAGCGCAGGAGGCACGGGACGCTGCGCAGGTAGCAGTAGATTAGTAAAAGGCCACAGCAGTAGTAGCACAGAAGGCAACAGAAAGGGCATGAGAAGGCCAAAAGTCGCCTCTACCGGAGCAGGAGAAAGAAATGGAAACACACAAAGAAGAGGGCGATGCAGACCCAAAAACAGCATCAATACTATTGAAGCATGAATTGTCGAGCGAGCGGATGAGGCCACACAAAAAGGTGAGAGCATCCAAGCTGTCAATTGACCCAATCACCCTTACTTAGGGTTATCTACATGACATAGGCGAGACGGTGCATGACATCACCACAGAGGCCCTCGAGAACTTTGCGAAGGAGAATCAGATTGTGTTGGGGGCCCTTCGAGCATAGATTCAGGAATTGTAGGTGCACTCTCCTCAGGTTGCTACTCTTTTGACCTGCCTCACAGTAGGGACAGCTACAACCAAGCAAATGCTATGTGCTCGGACAACCAACACAATAGTGCTACCAAAAGGGGCACTGGTTACAACAAATGAGGTCGATTGGCCTACAATTAGTGCACTGAAAGGCATCGAAATCAACATGGTTGCGCTCCCGTGGGAGACACTCTATGTTCTACAGGATGGGATTATTGCAGAACTGCGGGCTAGGGAGAGCCACACATTGCAGGTGCTGAGCGAGAGAAAGATCAACATGGAGCAGTTGAGCTTGCAGTGCGACGAGGTGGTATCACAGAATAGGCAGGTAGTACAGATACTGGAAGAAGCCTGCCAGATGGTCCCTGAGTTGGCCATCCCAACAAACGTGCCATCAAAGGCACGCATCCACAGATTAGTAGTAGGGGTGCGCGAGGCACGAGAATAAATGACGAAGGTACAACTGGATTTAAACCTTCAGATAGTAGACCTGCGGTTGAAGGCATGGTCGTCTACCCCTCTAGAAGTAGAGCACAGCGTGTCAGCACTATTACATCGAGGATGGAAGAGATCAGCAATGCAGTACGAGACTACACCAGAATGTTGGAAGAACCATTCGAGGTCCTCACCAATCTGCAGGAGAACCCTAACATCCAATGCTTAGAGACAGAGGCGCATGAACTCCAATAGTAGTATCATAGCGTCAAAGGGACCGCACAGATGGTGGCCCTTACTCAAAGGCTCGCACGAATGCAACAGGCCAAAGCGCTGAAAGAGCAAGTATATGCAGCATGACACAGAGAAGCAATTTTGAAGGCACGTGTTCAGCCTTGGATCGACGAGGCCTTCATCATTACAGCAATAATTGAAGGCAAGATCGTGAAAATTCAGGGGTCGTATGAACATATCCAGGGAAGCAATTCCAACACTGTGGTCTTGGAACAACATGTACAGGAGATTCAACAGGAAGCCGCTCAGTGCATTTTCAACCTTGCAGCTGTTAGAGCAGAGTTGGAGGGTCTCCGTGTAAAGATCTCTGCACCGACAGAGTGATTCAAGGGCAAGTCACAATGTTTGTGTTGGGGGCCTATTGGGTGTGGAATCCCCCCAAGGCATGTTTTGGGGCATAAAGCCCAAGTTTTTACGAAGTCTATTGTAAAGACTCCGCGATTTGTGGGCGCAGAGCAAGAAGTCATAATCGAGTCACAGGGTTGTCTACCCTTGTTTTTGTAATGTAATTTCAGTTTGAAAGATCCACCCTTGGTCCGTGGACCATGGGATTGTATAAATAAAGAGAGGCTCTAAGTGTAAGAGGGACATCAATTGATGGGATAGAAGGAATCAATGAAGGATTGAGTCAGAGTGTAAGTCGTGTCCTTGGGTTGTAGAGTAGGAGAAGGCTTTGTAGTTAAGTGTGTAGAGGCCTAGTAGTCCGCAGCTGAGTGCGCAGACCCCTGCAGCTGAGTGCGCAGGGTGGGTCGAGTCTGTAACCATTGGAAGCATTAATAAAGAGAATTTTTACCATATTTTTGTGTATCTTTTCCTATTTTATGTATTATTGGGTATGAATTGCAAGTTTACTATTTATTTACTACGCGAACTCATATGAATGTGCTGAATAAGTAAATATATCATAAGGCATTTGGTTGCGCGAAGATAAGTAACTGGTATAAGAAGATAAGTAATATCTCGGGTGTGAATTAGGGAAATAGTGTAGATAGCTGCTCCAGCAGCACAGAAGCCCCACAGCCCCTGGTTAAGGCTGCGTGAAGACAAATATATTAGGGCGTGAAGGCCAGGGAAGTGCGTGAAGTAACCTGCATGAAGGGACTAACAGTTGGACTGAATCAACCCCTCGGACATCTCAAGGGTGCGGAAACCTGGTTCTAGCACCCCCCCCATACTACTTCGGGTGAGACCTCAGTCCGTGCTCCGCAAACTGTTCCCGAAAGGGCCAATAGTACAGGGATTTGTCTCGCTAATTAACTCTGAACCTGGGTTAGGCCCCAACAAGCCAACATATGTGCCTTCACTTCATGCCGTTTAGGAAATATCAGACATGCGTAATTATTCTCAAAGGGAATCTTTCTGAGTTAAGAAGGTTATAAGTGCAGTTCAGTTTGTGTGGATAATTATTACAAGATTGAATCCTGATGTCATAACTAAATGATCTTTTAGATTACATGTAGAAGTTTCTTAATTAAATAAGAGTGCGCTTCGACTTTGGAAATTAATTCTTGTTCTAGACATTAAGATTGGTTGAAGCATATTTTGGTTTGAAGAATTTTGTTTGAATTTTTGTTCACCTTTGCAAGTTCTTTTTCCTAGTTAACACATTCTTTATTTTCTTGAAAGAAGGATCGGAAAACTTGGTGCGGGAAACTCTATCCTAGTACAGGAATAGATCTCCTTATACAAGAACATAATACTCTAGCTTTGGGGTTTAGAGCTCTTTTATGAAGACATAAATCTTCAGTACAGGTGTAAAATATACTTCCAGCACCTATGCCTTGTTGTGGTACTAGTGCAATCACATTGCAAAAGTACATGAGTAATAGCTTAGTACAGGGAGAAAAATATATAAGAAGTCAGATATCTTCAAGGGTCCAATTATTAACCTGGCATACAACTATACTAAATATGAACATAGACTTACATCTTCATTAATCAAAGATTGTTTGCAAGAGGTTTGAGAATTCCTTTCATTTATTTTCCTGCAAAAGTACTTTCTTTCATATTCCAGCACTAGAATATCTTTGGTGTAAATTGTCAGATGATCTTTTCTTTTTGATTCTGCAAGATTGCAATTAAGGAAGTAGGAATAGAGTTTGGAAAATTTCATATCATTTATGCCATTTATTATGCTTCGTCTCTATGTTTACGAACCCCCGAGTTGACAATTAAGTGTTGAAGGAGTCTGCCTGACCGCAATTCCTGCACCCAACATTTTGGCGCCATTTCCAGGGGAGGTGATTTTAATTGGTAAGAAATTTCTATTTTCTCCAATAGGGATAAGTCTGCTATTATTTTTTTTGCAGTATGCTTATGTTGTTTTGAGGATTTTACGAGTGTCGATTTGTTTTTCATTTTAGCAATTAATAGATTCTTTTTCTTTATAAGCATTTGAATTTTGTTTTTTTTTATTTGATTTCTTTAAATGAATGCCTAAGAAAGGTAGGGATCCCAAGCCCAATAAGGACCGACAAAATACTAAAATAACTGAAAACTTTTCTCATATTAGACCTTATTTTGCAAGTGGAAAGTCCAAGCAAACTCAGACTCATCACGCCAAAACAGTCCACTTAGATTTTGGACATAATGATTCAGGGGTGACACAACCCGACATGGGGAACAAGGAAGCTAAAGGCGATCAGAAAGTTCAATTCAGAATTAGTCAACCTTCACCTTCTAGAAGTGGTTCGATTCGAGGCACAACAATGGTTGATCATGAAGACCATGCAAAAGGGATTGGCGAAAACCAGGTACATGAAGAGCATTCCACTTTTGGATTTCCAACAATGAACTCATAAGAGAATGTACAAATGAAGAATATTTCACCTTCCATTCTTCCATACTTTCATGGTAAGGTGCACGAAGACCTAGATTCATTTCATTTTTAATTTGACATATTGTGTCAGAATTATCATTATTCTTCTAATGCCCAGAAATTAAAGTTGTTTCCTGCAACTCTCATGGATTCAGCCTTGCGTTGGTTCATGGGACTAGGAGGAAACACTATAAGTTCTTGGGACCAAATGAAGAGAGTATTTTTGAATAAATATCAAGAATATTTTAAAACTAGATAAATATAGGACGAGATCTTCACAATTGTACAAGGTGATGATGAGATGTTGGAGGATTACTTAGAGAGATTTTTGTATATACTCCAAAGATCCAAACACAAATTTGATTTAAGTATTATTCAAACCTTGTTGCTATGAGGACTTACTAAGGATTCTAGACATAATTTGAATTTGTTAGGACAAGGAGATATTGCTCAGAAGAATTTTGAGCAAATTTGTGACTTGGGTCGGAAGTTCTCCAGAAATCAATCTAGATCCACTAGAGGAGGTCGAAACAAAACTAACAAACTGGGATCTACAAATGTTATAATCATCGGCTTCAAGAATAAAATGGACAACATGAAAATTGAAATAATGAATATTATTGGCAAACAAATAGACTCTTTGAAATTTCAGCAAAAATTAGAAAAATAACAAGAGTCATTGTCTATTTTTTGTCCAAAGTGTAGAAAAAAGCATCCTTTACGAGAATGTCTTGTTGATATGAAAGGTGCTAATAAATGTGTGATTTTTTCAGAGAAACATGCCACCAAGGAGTACCCCTCCATACTAGGATTAAAAGTTGTACTTGAAGGAGAGCATTCTGAACCTGAGCCATTACCTGCCATGGGAGCACGAAGAAACTGGCCACAAGTAAGATCAGGTATGGCTCCTGAACCACATTTTTATAGCTATAATGCACCTCCATATTCATATTATAATAATAATAATCACTCTCAACAATGGCAGCATGGGAATCACTTTCATCATGGACAGTCCTCTCAACCTTGGCAACAAGGATGGAGAGGGCCAAACCATTCATAACATTCCTATCCTGCTCAAATGCCATCATATCCTCCTTCCTATGCACCACACCATATGTCACAACCATATTTTCCCTCTCTACCTCAACAAAGTCAATCATTGCCACCATTGCCTTTTCCACCACCATTCATACCACCTGAATTACCTCCTCAACCAATACCGAATCCTAATAATAAGGCAGTATAAATGATTCATTCGGTTGGACTCTCCCATGTTCCTACCTATCAAACCATGTCAGTTGGGATAAATGAGCTTCAATTGAGATCGAGAAGGGTGCTTAAACCAGAAAAATAAAAACAGTCCATGGTGATTATTGAGGAGAAAAATGAGGAGATAACTCCTAATCATTCGAAAAACAATATCACCCTTCAGCCCATTCCTGTACCTTGAAATTCACCGTCTTCTTCAAACAAATGCCCCTATCAAGAGTGGTTGGTCATGGAGAAGAGCGACCTTGATTCCACTCTCGCTTCTAACTTAAGGAATCTTTCTATAAATATTCCTTTACTTTAGGCTATCTGAGAAATTCCCATATGTACAAAGATCATTTAGGGATTATGTCTTAAAAAGCCAGGGAGGAAGAGAGTAGAACCTCGAACCATTCAGTTTGTTGGTGGAGCATCTGAATTAATGACAGGATGTGTATCGATGGAGAAATATACAGATTCTGGAAACCCAGTTGTTTCTATCTAGATAGGTGATATCCTTGTCTATAATGTATTAATAGACCTAGGGGCAACCATCAATGTGATGACCAGGCAAACTATGGAACAACTTGGTTTGGGTGATATTCATCCTACACCCACTGTGCTTGAACTTGCAGACAGATCTAAAATCAAGCCCGATAAAGTATTGGATGACGTGGTTGTCTCTATAGATTCATGGGAATACCCCGTAGATTTCATTTTAGCTAAAGAATCCAGTGGGAGGACATCATTTGATTCTAGGATGACCATGGCTTGCCACGGTTGATGCTTATATTGGATATCGCTCTGGTGATATGTACATTTCACATGGAGAGTCTAGGAAAAAGGTCACCTTATACCTGTTAGTGTCAGTCTTTCCAGCCTTCCTCGAGTGATCAAATATGCTCTTACAAAGTGGTCTCAGAGTGTCAAGGTCAAATTTTGTCATTTCAGTGAGTCTTCAAGCAAAATTTGGTCACTAGGCATTAGGTCTAGGGTTTGCTTTCACTCCTTTCAAAATTGCCCAAATGGCTGTCTATGTTGCTATTCAGCTGATTCTATCATCATTCATAGGGTTTTAATCATCATGTCAGGTTCCATTGGATCATTTCACACCTTGTTCATGCTTCAGTTGTGCTTAGGTAAGGTCATTTCCCTCTCCTAGGGTTTTGAAGGCAATTTCTCTTGGACGGTCAAATCATTAGCAAAACTTGTATCCAAATGTTCATACACCTTCCCCTATCCTTAATATACCTTATCAAACACTTCCCATTACTGAGATTCCTCAAATTCCTCACTTTTACACAAACCCTAGTTTCTTGCCACAACTTGGCATTTTTCTAGGCTAGGCCTGTGTTTTGCCCTTTTAGACCCTTTCCCCTCACTCAATCTCTGAGATTCCACTTTCCCTTGCTTCCTAACATCCCTCCATACTTCCAAAAATTTCCCCAAGAATTTATAAGCCCCTTATCCCCTTCATTTCGCTTCATTTCGACAAAATTCCTTGTTTCACACATCAGGATAAGTTTCACTCAAATGATGTTTAAGAGAAATAAAAGATGAATTTTGGAAACCTGAGAGAGGTTGTTGTCCACAATAGGCCAAGAAAGCAAAAAATCCTTCACTTTTTACACAGGTTTCATGGTTTTAGACAAATGTCAACAATACAATCGCCTCACGAGAATTGATGCACCTCTGAAGTGAACTTGGGAAAATCAAGTTTTCTCCTAGCTTGGTTGGCCAAATAACTTCCTTGATGCATCAAAGGATAACTAGACAAAATTATATTTCCAAGGAGATATCATGAGCTCAATTTCAAGTTGAGGAAGGCATTCAAAAGTTGACTGCAACAGCACTCTGCCTTGAGGCAGCCTCATTTGGCACATTTTGACCAGTCTTGGGAGATTTTATTTTTGACAAGGAAAATGAACTCCAAATTGAAACATTCCAGTTTGGCTGGAAACTAGACTCAAATACCTTTCCAACGAGCTATTCTACACCTTATTCCAACACTAGGAAATCCTCCAAAAGTCTCCTGCAAAAGGCGCTACGCATAGGCTCTATGCACCGCGCGCCTCAAGCCCAGTGCGTTGCGCGCTCCCTATGCGCCGCGCGCGATGCATAGGATTGGGAGGTCCAAATGAAAAATGGCTTGCAGTTTTGGATTTTCCATTAGAAATCATGAATTTTGGTACTTGGACAAGAAATTTGGGAAATTTTTGGGTCCCCGAAAGGTCAAAAATCATGCAAAAAATGACCTCACTGCCCCTTTTTGGACACACAGGAAGCAGTCTTGGGAGAATGCACTTTTGGAGGGGCAAATGGATACCAAAGTGAAACATTCCACTTGGGTTGGAAAGTCAACATCCAGGTATTTCCACCGAGCTATTAGGAACTTAATTTGGATGCTGGGAAGTGCACCAAAATTAGGCTGAAAGGCGTGCTACGCGTAGAGCTCAGGCGCATAGAGATTTTTGGTCAAATTTTCATCTTCCAGCTCAAAAATTCGGCCAGTTGAACCAGTTTTGCTTGTGGATGAAATTTTTGAGCTATCTTGATGTAAATTTATGGTTGGAATGTAACTTTGACTTAATTTTACCTATTCTGGATGATTCATTCACAAAATAGCAAAAATTTAATGTTATGAATCAATTTCCCTTCTTTTAGAGGCAGGTTGTTTGGATGCCTAGTTTTCAGCTCTATGTTTGGAATTAGTTCAAACTGCTCCTAGAAGGAGGAATTCGACCCCTAAATGGATGGAAAGGGGTTAGGATGGTCTATATGATGTAATTTCTCAATCATTTTCAAGGGTTGGAGAGGTTGGACTCTTGGGAAAAGCTTGACACCCTATTGTACATATTTTATCTGCATTTTTGGCAAAGGAAAGACCAGGGTTTTGCAACACTATTTGGGATTCATGTGGCTTTATGTGTTTATGGTGTGCTTCTTTCAGTATTTGTAAGTTGTTTATGTGTATCACTTTCATTCTCTTATCTTCTGCAATTGAACAAATGAAGTGTTAAGGTAGAATCCATAATTTGCTATGCTCTGCCTTTAAGTTTTTTTGATTTTCCATGTTTTCATCTGTTTATGGAGAATCCTTGAAAGTTTCTTGCTCTCCTTAACTTCTCACCAGTCAGATCTAGCCATTCATTCTCTTTAAAAGCATCAAGAAAATCGCCTACCTTGCCCCAAGTAGACCTCTGCAAAAACTGTGCCTCATCCCCACACCCAAAATTGCCTTTCCCTTGAATTCAACTAAACTTCAAAAAATCAATTTCAAACTCCTTGTACTTCATACCTAGCCTAAAATTAGTTATCAATTTGGTCATCTCAAGTCTCATTGATCACCTTTAGCTGAGATTGACCCGGAGAGAGCCCTCTCCTATCCTCGTAGGGCTAGCTATGAGGTTGAGCGTGGTTTGATGTAGCCTTGAGTTTTACCTTATTTCAGCCTAAGGTAGATTTGAGTGCTAACAACATGTATGTGATTTAATGTAAAGGTCATGAAAATATATAATTTGTAACCCCACTATGCATGGTACGGATGATGTAATGTTTCTTGTATAAACAATTGGTATATCCCCACTTGGTTGGGTGGATGAGTCAAATTTGGTATATCCCCATTTGATTGGGAGATGGATGTATGTATGAGCCTTTGGTGATAAGAAGGTAATTGGTGATGTATGTATAGAGTCATTTTATATTTTTATAGACCTTACTTGTGCTCAGGGGGAGCATGGAATCGATCATAGGAGCTCAATCAGCACACTTCAGCATATCAGAGATTTCAACATGTACTCAGGGGGAGCATGACCCTTTTCTCTTGATGAAAAAGGGGGAGAGTAACTTGGTATTGCCATCAAGTCCCAAGGCGAAGATTGTTGGAATTATGACATAGGTGTTGTCCTTGATGGCAACTCACTGAGATGACAAATCACAGTACAACAGGTTAATAGCACAGAGTTATATATCAGACTTCACAGAATGAAGAAAGAGAGGTATACACAAGTTCACCATTGGCCAAGCCGTGTATACAGGCAGGTTCACTATATAACAAGTCGTGTATACATACACATGCATTTTCACAAAAGGAAAAGCATGTATACCTTGGAAAACTAAGTTTTTGGTCTGAAGTATTTGTTCCATGGTATTTTGATCCATGGTATTGGTCCTGGGTATCGAGTTCGAGGTATTGACCCTAGGAATTTGGTCCAAGGTATTGGTACTAAGTGATTTTGGTCCATGGTATTGAGAAAGGCATAAAAACTATAAAAGGAGGAGAAGATCATTAGGCCAAGGTGTGCAAGTATCGAATATCTGATGAAGTGTGAGATCTAGTATGCAGGTTATTCGGTTATGCTGCATAGCTAGATCTGAACCAAGGATGAACCTGAGCTGATGATGAGGAATCAGATCTAATGATGAATCGGGATCTTAAGGTGTAAAATGAACTATATTCTGTGTTGAAGCTCATGTATACTCTAGATCTGAATATTGACGATATGATCTGGGTATAACTAAATTCTAGAATAGCTGCACAACTCTGAATTTATATTTGTAGATGTATACGCTAGTTGTCTTTGAAAAAATCTCGTGTAAATGCAGGTTCAACACATGGAAGTAGCGTATACCTTTTAAAAATATGTTTTAGTTGTTGTTATCTTTTGTTGCCGATTTCTGGGTTTTGGTTTGGGTTACTGGAGTCTGGTGACAATACTTTGAATGACCATAATCATGGGTTGTCTAAGTGAATGATTGATTCGGTTGTGGATGGTTCAAAAGGTGATTGATTGACACAAATGTATTTTATGAATGAATTATGTTTTTGATGGATCCAGTCTGAAAATTTATGAAACATGGTCCCTGGAGGAAGAAAGAAGGTCGTTGCCTTCTATATGTCAGAACCTACATACTAGTAAATATATCAGCTAGTACAAGAGCTAGGGAGTTGTAGCTTCCTTCTAGTAGAAGCTGGAGAATGAGAGAAGGTTGTAGCCTTATGCAAGTAGAAGCTTGCGTACTGGTGTAAGACTGCACTATTACACAAATTGTAAACATAATTTACAGAGATGACAACAGTAGGTGGTTTTCACCCACATTGGGTTTCCACCTTATATCTTGATGTTCATGTGTGTTTCTTATGTGTGATGCTTTATTCTGCCTTTACTACACTTTCTAATGAATTTATGATATACTAGTCAAAGTTCAATGTATGATAATTTGGGTAAATCAAAAGATCTCAACATATACGCTAGTTGCGTTAAGCACAGTTGCATATACACACTAGTTCACTAAGCTGAAGTAGTGTATACAAATTAGTTTTGAAAATTAAATTATTGATTTGATAATACTGATTCACCCCCCTCTCAGTATTATTTCCAACACCCTTGTTGTTGTAGAGGTTGTCCACACTGTTGCAAGGGTACTTGAATAGTGCTCGAAAAATTTATGAACTGAATCTAGCCATAGCTACCCTAGAAAGTGGATGAGCCAGGCTAAAAATATTGCTCAGACTGAGGGGTGTAAGGCGGATTAGCAATTTGTTGAGAACCATATGGAATGTAAGGAGTATGGTATTGGACTTGAGCCTCACAAGGCTACTAATATTGGACATTGTTTGACGCAGACATACCAACAGGATTTTAAACATGTTGGTACTGGACATTTCTCGATCTAGAAGGATCAATAGGGTTTTGAATAATGCCAGAAGAAGGCTATTTCATACCAAGCATGTGAGCCTATGAGCCACTCACATTGGTGGCACCTGACACCATATAAACATTAAAATTCTGCCCCCAAGTAGTGGCAGAACTTGGCCACTGACTGAAGGGATGGAGGAACTAACGGAGACATTCTTTGAGACCGCTGGTTGAAACAGATGGGTGAATGGGACAGAAAAGACAAGAGGGTTTGAAACAATGGGTTGCACCGGGACTGAGGTAACAACCTGTTGGGAGGTCAAGTTCTCAATGAACAAACCTGTAGTAGGCATGGTGCCGAACACCCAAACAAGGTTATGGTAAAGTGATGAAGCATTAGGCGTACCTGAAACCAACTGTGCCAAAGACACATAATTAGGTGACAATTCCCAATACACCCTAATGGGAATTCTCTCTGTATAGGGGAAACCTTCAAAAGGAAAAGGATGTTCTTCCTCCTCGATAGTGTGTAGAGTAAAAACTTCTGACTCATCTTGAGAGGTGACTAGAGCATCGCCTTCGGGTTCCATATCTAGGAACAAACAACGACGAATGACTGAAGAAGTACGAGGGGTAATTCCAAAGGAACACCCAACTGATCATACAGATTGTACGGATGTTGCGGTGATATCACAACAAGGTCTAAAAAAGGATTCAGAGGGTAGATAACCAATCCATGCTGACTGTCAGTGGTCATCGAATTCTCAAGATTTTGAACGGGAATTCCCAGAGATTCCAGGCCAAAATCAACAGGTGACCTTATATCTAAAGTAGGCGAAGGCCGTGATGACAAAGTTTGAATGCTTAGAACTATTCCAATTTCAACACCTTGGTCCTCTAGTGACTCTAGTAATTCAGGAAAATTCTCCTCTGACAATCTTTCAGATGGAGGAGAGGAAGAAGAACTAGGTGAACAAGATGGTTCAACCACGATAACCTTCTCTTATTTAACAGGAAAAGAGAGATATAAACTTCAAGGCTTTAAAATTTTTTTAAGGGAAACTCACGAGTTGGTCTAGAAAATACTAATAGGATGTTATAAGATCGTGGGCAATTAATTTATTAAGACACATAAATAGACTAGTGCTCTTTCATTTTTTAAGATTTGAGAAAGAAACAAAGATGACTCTATCACTTTCGAATGGAAACGAGCTCGAAAGGAAAAGTACTCGAATGATCTTTTAAGTTTAATGAGTCAAAAATATCAAATGATTTCTTTGGATTACCAGGCAACTATGAATTGCAGAATACCTCCTGGCAAACCGAGAAGTATAAGCAGGAAATCTCCCTGAATGTTGTGTTTGGTGTATCATGTTTGCAAGGTGGTCAAATCAGTTTCCTATGGATAAAGGATTGCAGCCTGGAGAGGTCTCTCGTTATATACTCAATAGTACAAGGAGCACAAATTTGTACTAGTGTTGTTTAATGTCGAAGCTAATGACATCTGCTAGGTTTAAAAACATCAAAACATGTCTCTAGCCTAGACCTTGTAGATATGATCGTTAGATTTCAAATGCACCTCAGTTTAATTGAGTTCATTTTTTAAAGTTTATGTTGAGTTATGTCTAAGTTTTCAGGCCTTAGCAATGTGACTCGAAAAACCCTAAATGCACTAAATGAAACAAGACCCTTTCAACTCAATGAATTGTCTACACTAGAGAGGGTAGGAAAAAAATAATCAAATGCAAACAACCAAGCAACTGAAAGAAAAAATTATTTTTCACTACTTCACTTTTTGAAAAAATAAACTAATGAAAAATACATTCCAATTCCTAATTTCGTAACAAGTACATTTCTAACAATCCTTCCAAAAGCAAAAAAAGTTCTTTTTATTTTGAAATGCCAATGCAATCCTAGTCTTTAATGATGCTGACTACTGTAGCATATTGATATAATGAACTAGAATTTCATACTTTTCATGAAATGACAAAATGAATTTTTTGCATACAACACTTCAATAATAAAAAAATTCAATACAATTAGCTCCTCAAGAAAATCAAAACATGAAAAGAGAGACTCGTTCAGACTAATGAAACACCTAATTTACAAAAAAAAGACAAGAAATGTGATCCTTGCCAGAAAAGAAACATTTAGACAAGCAAACAAAAACTTTTCAAACTTGTATAATGGAGGTAAAAGTCGTAACAGGACCGCAAAGAAAATGCAAGGAGTAAATGCACCAACAACTCGACTCACTGAGTTCACAATCAACTTAATGGATGACAACCTAGATGACCTAGTGCCACTAACTACCCAATGACCCTAGAAATCAAGTGGAAAGATGACAAATCAACAAGGAAACAAAACCAAATGAAAAGAATCTTTCTAGTCAGGGAGAAAATGGTCCAAATGGATTACAGGGTCGAAATCATGAGAGAAAAACACACTAGCCAAGATTGGTGACAAACCCTAGTCTTCACTTACAGGCTTCGGTGCGACTGCCTAACTGATAATAAGTGCTAGAGGGAGGTCGGAGCAACTTTTTCTCAGCATATCGCGTTGATCGATGTGAATGTCAATGAATTAAGCGCGCTGAGCAAGGAAGCAAAGAAAAAAAAAATTAAAGCTAGGACCATATTTGCTACTAAGAATTTCAGACTCATATTAGTAAGAAAAGGAAAAAAAATAGAACCAAAAGGAAAAAGTGGAACTAGAAAAGTTCACACAAAACCATGAAATCTCAGACAAACAAACACAAGGATTGGCTCTCTAGTATCATCGCCAATTTGTGGTGAAGTAAAATTATGAGTGCGGACACAACCTCTAGCCCAATAATGGGTCTAGTCACAACCGATACATTCTAGGAAGATTTCCTTAGGTTAGAAGCAATTAAGAGGGCCTACCTCTTAGTACACTTATCCCGTTTGATGATGTCCTTGCTTGCTCGCTCCAATTATCTCTCATTTCCTTCTTCAAACACTTGAAACAAGTAAAGAATAGCCAACAACAATCATGATATTAGACAAATTGTAATTCAACCTACTTTACGAGTCAAGAAACATTAAGCCATGAACATGTAAGATGACACATCATGTAGGAAATCAATTTATAGTTGCATATATATATATTGAATCAAGAAGAGATTACAACAATTGTCTTGATGTTTCCATTCTCCTCTCACAAAACCAGGTTCCCACACACTTCTACTAGCATTCCATGATGGGCCTCAACAATGATAATTTTAAGGCTCTTCCATTTAGGCTTCACAATAAACCTAATTCACACTTCTCCCTCACACAACTAGATAGCTACAACTATGAATAGCTTGATGTTTACTCCAAACTTAATTAGCACTAGCACACCAACATTAACACTAGCTTGTGCTTGGGAAAAATGGAGGTTTATATAGCATGAATGGATGGGAGATGGATCCTCTTCTCATGGGATAAATTCTTATCTCATGAGGTAGTTCCATCCTGATAGGGGAAAAGAGCGCAAACTGACATCCTCGACCCCATCTGGCCAAACCATTTACCAAACTTTGTTACAAATATTCTAGAGCTAGAAGCTTCGACTCCTTATTTAAAAAACTTTCCAGAAGAGGACCAGCGTGACTAAAAAAAGCTCAATCACTCTGGTTGGTGCCAAGGACAATGTTAATCCCTACATATCGGCACAGGGAGGACAAGGTCCATTAGCGTCAGTCTTGTACAAGATTTTGGGAAAATGGTGCAAGAGGGAATTTTTCTACTCATGAAAAAGGACATAACATGAGTTTCTTCATGAAGGAAAAGCGTGTAGGGTTCACTGTAGAGGTCCTTTAGGATCAAGGAACAAAAAGTATAGGGATAGTGAAAAAATTTTGTTTAACAAATCAAGATGTGAAATTTATGTCTATGTTTTGAAATGGTTTATTTGAAGAAATGGGCACAAAACGAAACTTTAGCACATCTTATCATCCTCAGTCTGATGGTCAAAAAGAAAGGACTAATCAAATATTAGAGGACATGTTGTGAATATAGTCCATGGATAGGCCCACTAAGTGGGAGGACTACCTAGACTTAGTTAATTTTTCCTACAATAATGGCTATCAAAATTCACTACAGATTAATAGCGTAAAGTGCCTTTAAGTTTAGATCATCCTAAAGATAGGCTTGTTTTAGGACCCGATATGCTGAACAAAATGGAAGAAATGGTTAAGCAGGTAGAACAGAATTTGAAAACAACTCTGGATTGACAAAAGAGTTATGTATATTTAAAGAGAATTCACAAATAATTTAACATGGGTGACCACATTTATTTTAAAGTGAAACCCAAGAAGAGTACACTTAGACTTGGTAATTTTTCCAAACTATCACCCAGATATTGTGGACCCTTTGAAGTGGTAGCAAGGATAGACCCAATTTCTTATCATCTTGCTCTACTAGCAAGCATACAAGTTCATGATGTTTTCATGTACCTTTATTAGAAAAATATGTACATGATCCAACTTATATAATTGATTGGAATGTTGTAGAGATATAGCTAAAGGGAGAGTTCCTAGTATATAATACACCAAAGAGAAGTCTCTCTTTGAAATAGAGTAATAGTCCAAGTCAAAGTTTAGTGGAAACATTTCATCCTAGAAAATAAAACTTGGGAATTGGAAGATGCTTTTAAAGAAGCATATTCATCCTTATTTTGAAAAATTGGGTTGAAATCTAAAGCAAACATTGGGGCATTGTCAAACTCAAGTGGGGGAGGGTCTGATATCCCCTGAATTAAATTTTATTATGAATATTATATATGTCAAGTGTGATTTTCTATCTTTAAACATATTTTAGATTGTTTTATCAATATTATGTCACTGGTAGTTATATTATATATAATAAAAAAATTGTTAATTTGTTAATAATAATATGGAAAATAATTTTGAGGCTTTAATTGGCCGAGTAAAAATTATGGGCTGCAATTTAATGATTGAATTTAATCACTCTTAATGTTGTAAGACTTAGGATTATATCTAAGGATTATATTACTAAATTATGTAAATTTATTAATCGATAACTTTCCCAATAAGATAGGACATTGTATTAGGAGGACCAAGAGAGTGGGTCTCATTAATGAGATAGGTAACTACCTACCACTTGGTGGATAAGGTGGAGTTAGTTGCTAATTGTTGGGACAAGGTCCCCGACAGTCAATTTTTGGGAAAAAGCCCAAGTTTTGGGGCAGAAAGCCCAAGGTTTGTCATGTAAAGTGTAAATTTTCTGTAGGTTGTGGTCGCAGAGCACGTAGATAGTAAGCATCATAAAGGGATTTTCCCTTGTTTTATGTAAGTTATGCCAGCTTGTATAGACCTACCCATGGTCGCGGACCATGGGATTGTATAAAAAGGAGATTCTCAGAGAGTCCAAGGAATCTCATATTTCATAGTGTCATTAGAAGTGAGGAGTGAACAGTCTTAGAGTAGAAGAGAGGCTTTGTAGCTATGTGCGCAGAGGCTTAGAGTAGAGTTTGCAGCTAAGTGTGCGGACCCTTGTAGCTGAGTGTGCAGGGTAGTCTTGAGTCTGTAAGAAAATCTAAAGTATCAATAAGGAGATTATTCTAGAAATATTTGTGTTTTGTCCATTTACTTCTGCTATGAATGAATGCATTTATGTTATGATGAATTATGGGCTTATGATTTAATATTGTATTGATGTGTGATTCTGCATGGTTTACATTGTTATATGAACGCGAGCATTAATATCTGTGTACACAAATAATATCTTAATACCTGTTAAAGATATTATATACTTAGGCCGATTCAAGTAAATACAAAACTAAGGGTAATTACAGAGGCACGTAAGTGGTCGATCCGTCTGTTTAGGGTTTGCAAAACATAGTCGTAGATCTTCACGAAGATCTAGAGGTTGGTAAGGGAAATTTATATCGATAAGCCTCAAGGGCTTATCTATCTACGTGAAGGCAAGTTTAGGGCATAAAGCAACATCAAAATCATATTTGGGTGCGGAAAATTGGTTCCATCATCCCCCCACACTGCTTTGGGTGAGACTTCAATGCGCGCTCTACGGATTGATGTCGAAAGGGCCAGTAGTGTAGGGATTTGTTTGGAAAAATTAACTTTGAACCTAGGTCAGGACCCACTAAGCCAACAAATGGTTATGTTATTGGGACTAGGATTGGTATAAAGAGATGTGTCATGTCGCATCACTAGAATTTGACTAAGAAGGAAATTGAAGATTGGTTGGATAGAAAGATCCACGAATTTGTGGTGCAAGAAAATGGAAATATGCAACTGATGAAAGAATAGTGGTTGGATACGTATCTATACAACGAGAAATATGAAATTTTCTTATGTTCCTTCTCGGTCGAGTTATATGAGTGGATCACTAAATTGGTAGATAGCCAGGGAAGGTGGAGGCTTGACGGTCCAATAGTGTGGACCCCGGAGTTAGTGCGAATATTAGAAGCCTATGAAGATAAGATCATGCATGCTATAGATGATTGGCTTGATCGTGTCCTAAAAGGATTTGTGAAAATTTCGTGGTTGATACCTCGGTCATCTACAGCGAAGCAGAGCGACAATACTTCAAAGGACCACGAGTTGAGTATTTAAGGTCTTTGAATACTTGGATTAAAATTCTCTTGTGTGCAAAGTGGGTTATGTAATTACCTTGATGTTTAAGGCTACATGAAATGGAAATTTATTTAGGGATAGAAGGAGAACAAGTCTTCAATATAGCCCATTGATTGAGCCTCCTCTGAGTGATGATGAAGAAGCAGCGCAGGCTTCTCTATAGAGTGTTGTCCAGTTAATAAGGCAAGGGTTCCTGCGAATACCCAATCCACCCACACCACCTCCATATTCACCTCCATCACATACACCTTCACCCATACCACCTCCACCTCCATCACATACACCTTCACCCATACCACCTCCACCTCCACCACCATTCAATATGGAAAATACAATGAAGTTTCCTATTGTCAAGGGCTTGGGAAATGACGACTTGGACCAGTTTAGGTTTTTCATGAAGGCTGTGTGGCAAGCCTAGAACATCACATATAATTATATGAAGAAATAAATGTTGGTTACTTCTTTGTAGGAATGCGTGCTAACTTGGCATATTAAGTACTGCAATTATAAAATGATGGCTACGTTGGAAGACACTCAGACTGTGCTAAATAAGGAATTCAACAGGCCCAAATCTGAAGCACAACCAATCATTGGATTCAAGGAAATAATGATGAAGCCTGGAAAGAAAAACTGGGAGTTGGATCATAGATTGATGTGCAATATCCACGAATATAACATGAACCTTATGGATGGGAAGCACTGCGAATGGTTTATGGCTTCACTGTTGCCTCATCTAACAGCTGTTTTATCACAACAAAATATTGGGACCCAGGCGGAGGCACTAGATATTGCAATTAAATTGCACGAGACACCAACTCAAGATGCTACTTTGGGATTTCATCAAATTCATGTGGAGTTGCAAAACCTTTTCCTAGAATTCCAAAGTCTAAAGAAGGATAGAGCGGCTCGGCCAGAGGTGCACGAAGAAGTTTGGTGTTTGAAATGTAAGATTCAGGGGCATGATAAAGATCATTGCCCTGTCTTCGTGAATTATGTTGCAGGAGGAGGGTCAATGCCTCTAAGGCAGAATCTCAAGCAGATCCAAGTACATCACACGTGCTTTGGTGTGCTATCTATAAAGTAGCTGGAAACGATGCAATAGATAATTGCCACTTGCTACAAAAATTTATACATTCACCGCAACAACTCTTCTGCAACTTCTGCAAATGAGTAGGTCGCGAGGAGCACAATTTCCATAGTTATGAGTTAATTATCAAGAGAATGCCCACATATTGAATGCAGACAAAAACTCAGCCTCCAGATCAAGGCGTTGGGGCAGTGTGAGGAGGATATCAGGGGCAAGGGTGAGGCCGAGGCAGAATAGGACATGCACGAGGTTGGGGACAACTTATTTGCTACAATTGTGGAGGGCCAGGACACTACACGTGAGAATGTACAAACCCAACGTGATTTTTGTGCCGATACTGTACTCAGTTTGACCACGTGACAGAATACAACCTTGTATTAATAGCTAAGATGCATGAAAAAGGGACACAACCTCAACAACCTACCCAGAACCTGCATATGATGTCGGTTGAACCCCGTGAAGAGGATCTTAATGTGAATATTGTGTTTTGAAGTCGAATGACAACTGGAAAAGATTATGGACAGCAACCTGAAGAAGGTGGATGGGTCTGCAAAGCTCCAGAGAAGGAGGTTGGCTTTGATCTAGAACATAAAAAAGAGACCTTAATGGAAGCAAAGAAAAGCTTTGCGGAGGCTTCTACCTTAGGAACTCATGATAAGCAATCTGAAGAAATGGACCCATCCATGCTTACTACATTTCTGAAGCTCTATATGAAGTTGCTACACCATAGCAAGGTCGCGAAAGGATTACAGGTGTTTATCAATAAATGCGCTAGAAATGAAAATACTCTTGAGGGACTATGCGTGGTTGGGAAAATTGGTAAGCATAAGGCAAGAATAGGGCATGAGATGAGGCTCACCGCACAAATAGGAGAGTATGAAATGGACCAAGTTATTCTGGATCTTGGGTCAGATGCAATTTTTTTTATGAAACAAACAGGGGAGAGAATGGGGAGACTTGTGCTACAGTGGTCTCCTATTCAATTGAGGATGGTGAATCAACAAAATATTATCCCCATGGGAATATTGCAGGGAGTGACAATAGATATTGAAGGCACAAGTGCGTTGGATAATTTTGAAGTGATAGATATTTTCGATGACAGAAATGCCAACCCTGCACTCCCTCGGATCGATTGGGCTATTGACATGAATGGGGTGATCAATTTGAAGAATCTGACAATGTCATTTGAAAGAAAATCGCTTCGTGTAGTAGTAACTCTAGACCTTGCAGAAGGACTGTGCTAGACAGAACTGGATTGCGATTATGAAAATGACAATGATTTGGAGCAGATTTATAAGATAACAGTGCAAGATCAAGATTGGGTGAATCCAACAGCACATGAACATATTGCATGGGAATGTGAAATATCCTGCATTGCAGAGTCAAATGAAGAATTGGAACACTGGCAGAATTGATTTCACGAAGTATCTACACTGTGCTGTAACATGATGACTAAATCACTGCACTATGTATCGTCAGAGTTAAGAATTCTTCATTATTACGATGGTTTAACTGCATTTGATAAATTTTTGGATGCATTTGAAAGGGAAGTGACAGAGAAGAATTGCTTCCAAACCCTGGACTTGTCACTAGGCTTGAAAGATGGTGGGGTATGCATAAAGAAAATTTCAATGGATGGCGCGAATATAGAAGAATGGTGAGGGTGCGGTTTGGTCACCCAAAGGTGCGATTGAAAGAGAAATATGATGGAAGGAGTGATTTGTGTGATCACTTAACAAAATGGATTGATGCTTATGGAGCAGAACTGCAACCAGTGTGGGTGCATTTGTTCTATCACACTTTAGATGTAATACCGATGAATTGGTACTTGGAGACAGAGCTCCGCCATGGCACAGACAAATGGGATATTTTGAGGTAGGGATTCTTGATGACATTCAGCTTTGAAGATGGATTCAAGTGCATTTATGAAGTGTTGCAGGAGGTCAAGGTAGTGATCTCGTAGGATTCTTTTGATTTGATTCAACTAGATTGGACCACCTAGCTCCACCATATGTTGGAGTGCTACAATGTGACTACTAAAGAAGAAGAGGAGGATGGCTCTCTCAGCTCAATCCACAATGCACTACGTAAAGCATCCTTCACCAAATCCCATATGGTCTCTGCGATAGGTGAGTTAGCGGACATCTGGAAGGCTTCCAAATCAATAGAAAAAGCTTCTACTAATTTTACTACAAGGATACAAAAACCCTTAGAACCATTTAGTTACTTCCTTTGATTTAGTTTTTATTTTTCTCTTATTTTAATTTTAGAGCTTCTAGGAACATTAATATCCCAGAGACAGAAGGTCACTGTGAAGTTGAGGGGTTGTAGATAAAGAATCTATATATCATGCGCCACTGAAAACTCGACAAGTGAACATTGGGATAGAGGCAGAGCCGAAGTTTGCGAAGATATGGGACTACTAGGATGATGTTATGGTGGATAAGGTCGTTGAGTTGCTCCATGAGTGCCAATATTTGTTCCCTACAAAGCTTTCAAACCTAAAAGGAATAATAGGCAATTTAGGAGTAATGAAGATAACGTTGAAACTAGATGTGAAGCCTGTGAAGTAGAGGTAATATCACCTTAATCCTAAGTATAAGGAAAGGGTATGTTTGGAGTTGGATAAGATGTTGGCAGTAGGTATTATTGAACCGGTGGAGGAGTCCAACTGGGTAAGACCTATGGTCTTCAGGAAAAGAAACAGAAGGATGAGATAAGGATCTACGTAGATCTCAGTAAGTTGAATCATGCTTGTGTACATAACCCTTTTCCAACTCTTCTCACTGATGAAGTGTTGGATAATGTTGGTGGATGAGAAGCATATTCATTTACTGATGGGTTCTTTGTATATCATCAGATAAAGATCACTCTGGAAGATAGGAGTAAGATGACCTTCATGACCGAGTGGGGATATTCCTTTTGGAGTTAATAATGGGCCAGAAATATTTTCATGCGTAGTCATTGCACCATTAAAAGAGGTCATTCACAAGTCTTGGGAGGTATACTTTGATGATTCAACAGTATTTGGGTTGGTAAATCTCCATGTAGCTAGTTTGCACTTGATGCTAGATATGTGTCGGAGGTATCAGATCGCGCTAAACTTTAAGAAGTGTTTATTTTGCATCCCTTCTGGAATCTTGTTGGTTCATGTAGTGTGCAGACAAGGATTAATGGTAGATCTAGCTAAGATCGTTGTTATAATCAATTTGGAGGTACCAAGAAGTGTTAAACAGCTACGTGTAACATTGGGTCATACTAGATACTATCAGAAGTTCATCAAGAGCTATGCCCAGATTACTACACTAATGGTAGAATTGTTGAAGAAGGATGCTACATTCTGTTGGAATGAGGAATGTCAGTGGAGCCTGGATGTGTTAAAAGAAAAGATGGTCATTGCGCTGATCCTAGTCTTCCCGGATTGGAAGAAGGAATTTCATGTGCATGTGGATGTGTCATGTATTGCGTTAGGAGTAGTACTAACACAGGCCAGTGAAGGAGAATTGGATCACCCGATAGCATTTGCAAGCAGAAAGATGTCTAACACTGAAAATAAGTATTCAACAATGGAGCATGAAGGGTTGGATATGGTATACACAGTCAAGAAGTTCAAACATTACTTTCTAGGTGGACACTTTAAGATGTATATAGACCATTCTGCATTAAATTACCTAGTCAGCAAGCTTGTGCTGGGTGGGGGGGAATATGCAGATCACTGATGTTGTTTCAAGAGTATGATTTCAAAGTCATTGTGAAGCCAAGATGATTAAATGTAGGACTAGATCATTTGTTGCGCATTGAAACGGGAGAGGAGCCCATTAATTTGGAGGAAGGACTGCCTAACATGTATCTCTTTGCGGTGCACATGGCAGACAATAATTTTGCAAAGATCATTCACTTCCTGACTATGGGGACAGCTCTAGAGGGGTACACTATCCAATAGAAGAACGAATTAGTGATGCGCGCGGAAAAATTTTCTGTTACTGCAGGTCACTTGTATAAGATGGGGTCAGATGAAATACTGTGACGTTATGTGCCAGATTTTGAACGAGGCAGTATCCTATTTGAAGCTCATGGAGGGGTTGTGGGAGGCCGTTATGCAAGAAAAGCAACAACGCAAAAGATTTTACGGGCCAGGTTGTGGTGGCCAAAATTGCATAAGGATTCTAAAGCATATTGTAGGCATGCGATGCATGTTAGAAGACTGGCAGGAAATTGGATAAGGATGAGATGCCTTTGAATCCACAAGTGTCATTGCAGCCATTTGAGAAATGTGTGATTGATTTTCTAGGTCCGATTTAGCCTCCAAGAAAGAAGACAGGTGCGCAGTATATGATCACTGTGACTGAGTATTTAACCAGAGGAGCAGAGGCAAAACGTGTAAAGGATTGTATAGGGGCAATAATAGCGAAGTTCTTGTTTGAATATGTGCTAACCAGGTTCAGTTGCCCAAAGATTTTGATGAGTGATCATGGTATGTACTTCCTTAATGAAATGATCAGCACACTGACTGAAGAATTCCAAGTGTATCATCAAAAGAGCGCGCCATATCATCCTCATGCTAATGGGATAGTGGAAGCATTTAATAAGACACTAGAGAATATGCTAACAAAGGTTTGCAATGCGCAGAGGAATGATTGGGATGTGAATGTACTAGCAGTGTTATGGGCTTATATAACTGCTTGTAAGAAGTTGACTAGATAGACACATTTCAGGATGGTCTATGGCATAGAAATTGTGATGCCATTGGAATACATTATACCTAGTCTATGCATAACAATGTTCATAGGAATGGTGGGCCATGAAACCTTAGATGAGAGGCTTGTGAAACTGCCAAAGTCGAAGGAAGAGAGATTCTTGGCTATATTACATCAACAAGTTTAGAAGGAGCACGAAAAGGCATGGCACGATCAACACATCAAATTGCACACCTTCAAGGTAAATGATTTAGTTTTATTATATGACAGCAAGTTTGATAAATTTCTAGGAAAATTTTAGATGCATTGGCTAGGGCCATATGTGATCAAGCATATTACCGATGGTGGAGCAGTTCAGCTTATGGAATTTAATGGAGATCCATTTCCAAGAAAGGTAAATGGCAGCCGATTGAATCCATACACCGGTGATCCAGCCAGATGAATATATGACGGTAGCACAGTCTTAGCACTCTAGGAAGCTGTAAGGATGCGCAAGACTATAAACTACATTTCTCGGGTTGTAGAGCTATGCAATGAGGGAGCGAAATAGAACAGTGTCACATTGTTAGCATATGCACAAAGGGAGATGCGATACAGGACCAAAGACCACGCAGCATAGCTAGAAAGTGACCGTTACTGCCATTGTTCATGATTTGACTGCTAGAAGATGGTTAAGAGGAGTGGCGACTGGATTTAAGGAATTTAAGGCTAAAATCAAGTGTGAAATCTTTGGAAATATGCCGCTAATCTCACATTTATGGGTAGATTTTGGGGGAAAGGTCAAATTTAAATTCAAAACTTCCTATAAATTACAGATGGTTGTCTAGCGAGAAACACTTTGCATTTAGAGAATTTTTGAGACTTGTTGTTTGTTGCATGAGCTCTTTATGAATTTTCTTGCAAGCCCTGTGTCTGAGTCTAATCAGAACTTCATTAACAACATCAGGTCTACACCAGCTGAGGCCGCTAATACTGGGGGCGCTATCACCTCTGAGGGAGCTTCCCGTTAAGTTGTGAGTATGGAGGTTCCCGCAACAATTCCCAAGGTGCCAAGGTCTCCTAGGTGACTGAGAGAGGCTCCCAAGCCAAACAAAGATAAATAGAAGAAGACATTTCCAGTGTGTGAGTCACTAAGGAAACATGCCGCTACACGGGTGTAGTGGAAAGAAAATCCAACTGCATAGGAGAAAGTAAAAATGGAAGACCTAGAGGCCAAACAGGACATGGAAGACATAGATGTGGAGGGGGTAGACCCTATTTCAAAGCTCCCAGAGTACATCCCTCTATGCCAAGGCAAGGTGAAGGTCCCAAAGGGCTTAGATGAGGGACAATTCCTCCTGAACGGACCCCTGCTACTAGAAAAAATCACTTTTGAAGGTCTGCGCTTGGCGCGCATCCCACATCTAAAGCTTGAAGATTGGGATTTGAGAGACATTAAGCGATTTTACCACATGGCCATGGATACCTTCATGAAGTGAGTGTTCTATAAGGAATCTGGTGTCACTGTGCTAGAGTCAGTGGAATGGATTTGTGGGGTAAACAAGGTAGGGTTGTTGAACCTCCTATGGGTGCCTCACTATCACCCCGTCCCCATAAATTTGATAGTCATTAAGCAGTTGTCGTGCCTTGTGCATGACGGTTGCTTGTGATTAAATGAGCCCATACCAATCACTAATATGTTGATCCATATGATCACATTGTTACCTCACTCTAGGTTGAATCCATCAAAGGAATTTGGAGGAAATACAAGCGAGCCCGACCTCGTCGAGAAGATGAAGGACAAGTTAAAACTTGTCAAGAAAATGCATAGGCATTCCATATCTAGTATCATTGACCCCACGGTGAAGGTGGCCACCCAAATTTTGGTTGGAAAAGTGATGAGAAAGTGTCACATGGATGAGGTGTTGACACTAGTGGTTTCGTTAGCATCTCAATGCGCGAAGGGCATACAGTTCAACTGGGTGTGCTACTTATGCAGCGAGTTCCTCGCAAACTATAGAGAAGCACGGGACCAAAGTAAAACTCTCGATTACTCATGGCTATTACTGTCAATTGTGCTAGTCACATGGGAGTTTTCAGAGGACAGTGGTTTCCTCCAATTCAAACAAATTTACCAGAAGCAGCAAAGTTTGCTTCTCTATGGGCCACAAAGGGCATTACGCAAGTTACAGAAAATACAGTTTTTTGGGTATTGATGGAGATTAGCATTCATATCGCCATCAACCGAAAGTCACAGTTGTCACCAATCATCTTTGAGCAACTGTATAGGTATGCAGAGTTCAACGTGGACTTCCACTGTGTGTACATTTGAACGCTGAAGGATCCAAACTAGAGACAATATTATTTCCCCTACTTGGCTACGAATGATGCCATTGTCAAAGTCCTTAAGAGATGGCTAGTAGATTGGAACACACCATCATATTTCGTCTTCGGGACAAGCAAGTCCACGAAGAAGCATAAAAAGGAAGCAGCCCGACTGAAGGTGCATTAGTTGGTAGAAAATAGGAAGAAGGAGACTGAGGAGAAGGCCTACCTAGAAGTGTAGCACGCCGCAAATGAACAAACATATCAAGAACAACATGGCTCTCACAGAAGTTACAAATCTCCTTTGACCCAAATGGAGAAAGATGAACGATCAAAACAGGGATGTGGGGATCTAGAGAACATTCCTTTGTGTGAAAAGTGATAGAGAGAACATGAAAAGGAGGGTCAGTGAAAGAAGACCAAAGCCTCCAAATCATTACTAGAACCAATCACCTTAACGGAGGGTGCTTTAGATGATACTGGAAATAAGGTAAGGGATACGACATTGGAAATGCTACAGTAGTTTGAGAAGTATCAAAAGAAAGAACTAGTCACTATACAAATGAGTATGCAAGAGTTACAGATCCAAACAACTAGAATGTAGGCATGTGCAGGGTAGAGCATCACGTCATCAACTAGTTTGGCACTAGGGACTACTCAAGTAGTAGAGTTGGTTCGATCCTTGGATCTCTGAGCAGTCGCGCTGCCGGATGGAGCTCTGAGCACAGAGGCAAAAACTGACCAAACTACTATTAGCGCATTCAGGAATGTTAGCCTCAACATGGCCATGCTCCCAAGTGAATTCCTTGACACACTACAAGTAAGTGTGATTGAAGAGATTAAGGCCCGATAGCAATGTGCGCTAAGCATGATCAACGAGTAGAAATTAAAAATTGAATAGATATTTGTTGAGAAGATAGCCACACTGTAAGAATGGAAGAAGGTCCAAGAGAAGAATGAGCAAGCCACGGAAGTGGTAGCCGAAGCATGCAAAACCATTCCAAAACTGCATATCCCAGAAGAAGCACTGGTGAAGGCCAAGATTCGAAAGTTGGCTATAGGTGTGCACAATGCAAGGACAAAGATGGCCAAGGTTTAGTTTGAAATAAACCTTAAAATCACAGATCTTGATTTGGAGTCGCAGTCTTCAACTCCACTAAAGGTCATAGAACAATGTGTGGCAGTTGTAAAGGATGTAATCGCAACAGTAGATGTCATGGTGGCGGATTGCACCGTGCTCTTTGAATAGTTGGTGGAGATTGTTACAACTCTATAGGAGGATCCTAACTTGTAGAGGTTGAACACAGAGGCCCGAGAATTGCAGTAGAAATATGACATAGCAAGAGAAATGGCATGCACCATTGCTATATCACGGTGACTAGCTAAGCTACATGAGGCAAAGCAGTTGCTCAAACAGGTGGAGGCAACGTAATGGAAAGAGGTGGTCCTCAAGGCTAGATTGGGGCCTTGGCTGGACAAGGCCTATGTGATCTCTATTTCCATTGAGAAGAAGCTGGCAAGCCTATAGAGGACACAATAGAAGGTAAAGGAAGATAGTGTAGGACCAACAATGAGCAAATAGTCAAGTAGATCAAACAGCCAGCCACACAGAGTGTGAGTGATGTAGCAGTGGGATAGGTTGAGCTAGGAGGTATTCGAAGTAAGATATTCACGTGAGAAGAGTGACTTGGGGGGCAAGTCAGGATATTGTGTTGGGGGCTTGTTGGGACAAGGTCCCCTGTGGTCAATTTGGCGGCAAAAGCGCAAGTTTTTGGGCAAAAAGCACAAGTTTTGTCACATAAAGTTTAAAGTCTCCACAAGTTGTGGTCGCGGAGCGCATAGATAGTAAGTGTCATAAATGGATTTTCCATTCTTTTATGTAAGTCATGTCAGCTTGTATAGGCCTACCCATGGTCCGCGGACCATGGGATTATATGAAAAGGAGAGTCTTAGAGAGTCTAAGGCAACTCATAGTTCATAGTTCATGATAATGAATGTAATGGGTCATTAGAAGTGAGGAGTGAAGAGTCTTAGAGTAGAAGAGAAGCTTTACGACTGTGTGCGTAGAGGCCTAGAGTAGAGTCTGCAGCTGAGTGCGTGGAACCCCTGCAGCGGAGTACGCAGGGTAGTCTTGAGTATGTAAGCAAATATGAAATATCAATAAGGAGATTATTCTAGAAATATCTATGTTTTTTCCATTTACTTCTGTTATGAATGAATGTGCTTATGTTATGATGAATTATGGGATTATGATTTAATACTATATTGATGTGTGATTTTGCATGGTTTACATTGTTATATCAACACAAGTACTATTATCTATATACATGAAGACTATCTTAATACATGTTAAAGATATTGGATACTTAGGTCGATTTAGGTAAATGTAGAACTAAGGGAAATTACATAGGCACATAAGTAGTCGATTTGTCCATTTAGGATCTGCAAAAGACAATCATGGACCTTCGTGAAGGTCTAGAGGCTGGTAAGGGGAAGTTATATCAATAAGCCTCAAAGGCTTATCGATCTGTGTGAAGGCAGTTTTATGGCATAAAATGACATCACAATCATCTTTGGGTGCAGAAACTTGGTTCCAGCATCCCCCCATACTACTCAGGGTGAGACTTCAATCCGCACTCCGTGGATTGATGCCGAAATACCCAATAGTGTAGGGATTTAATTGGAAAACTTAACTTTGAACCTGGTGATTGATGCCGAAAGACCCAATAGTGTATGGATTAAACTGGAAAAATTAACTTTGAACCTAGGCCAGGACCCACTGAGCCAACACTAACTACCAAATCAATTGGAAAAAGGAGTATGTTTCTTGTCCTATACTAGCATGAGACTCATGTAATGCATAACTAGGTCAAAAGTATATGGATAGAAATAAAGAACAGAGTATGAACTGACTTGCAACCTATTAAAGCTCGGGGAGGCGGGGGGGGGGGGGGGGGGGAATTTTAGGAGAAAGAGTCAAGGTTGGTTGGAGTCTGGGAGCTCCCAAATTATTTTACCGAACACAATTGACAAGTTGGTATGTTGACTATCTAGTGTTTTAATGTGTGTCAATTATTAAAGGATTTTATTTTCTATAGAGATTAAATTCTTTTAACTATGCATGCAACCAAAAACAAAAAGAACATAATTTTCACATTTAAGAATTATATTTAGTTTAGATATGTACTTAGAATGGTAAGATTATGATGCGTATTTACATATGAACAGATGTAGAATTTTTTTCCAATGGAGTTATTTTCTAAAATATTCTATGAACACACTTCTACCATCGAATGCACAAATTATAATTCAAATCAAAATTTAGTATAAATGAAAATAAGTGTTAAAAACAGAGACCATGTGGTACAAACAAAATATAATATAGTTAAATTGGTGTAAGAAAGTAGTATCATTCCTTACACAAGTAAGTTTGGTTTTGTCAAGTTTTAACCATAGTATAAGTGAAAAAACAAAGATATGGTTGAGGTTAGTTAGCGTAACAATAATTAAGGAGAAGCCATGTTGTAGCTTCAAGCTAGAATATAAGCCTTAAAGGATAGGATGGAATTTTTAGAGAATGAAAGGAAAATACTTATCATACAAATAGAGAATGCATGAAAAAAGAAGATAGTAAAATTTTATGGCTTAAATTAAAAAGGAAGAAAAATGTAGCGGTGGGTTTAAACCCTTTATAACTGCTATTTTAGAAATTTTAATAAAAAAGCTATAGACATGGAAGTTTTACCAAATACATTGATGAAGTAACCTTGAAAAACATGAAGAAATTAATGATATCATCCAAATAAAAAAAAGTTATAGCTTTTAACCGTTTGGAATTAATAGCCAATGTTCAAAATATAATACCAATTTTGAGAGGGAGAAGTTAATTTATAAGGTCGAAAAGACCCATAACATTACAAATGCAATAGTACCTAGACCATAGGCTTTCAGATATATTCGTTTAACAAAATAAATGAGGAAACAATTTACTTTGACATTAAATTCCCCTCAAGATAAATATTCCAAAGTAGCTTCCATGTCTCAGTATGTGGCGAGCGAACCAATTTTCAATAGAATAAGTGACTAAGTGGTGCAAGTTTGTCAACCTATATAGGAAGGAGGTTGAACCCATTAATAAATTGAGCGGTTATAATTCCATGCTAGATCTTATAGAAGAACAATTTGAAAGATAAACATTGATTTTTAACATTACCCGAGAAACATCAAAGAGAATAAAATGTAAGATGGGGTTTAGCGAAAGAATTTAAATTTTATAGAAATAAATCAAAGACCCTTGGAAGGATATCATACTTGAGAAAATATTTTCACCAGAAACCCCAAATGTGATGCAGGAGCATCTGGTCGACAGGGTGAAGACCGAGAGAGGGCGAACACAGTTTCTGAAGAAGATTGGGAAAGATGAACAGTTCATTAAATGGACAGCAAGCCTGTCAGAGTTCTTATGTTTTTGTCTAATTTCTTTCATGGTCAGCTACAGCATTAAACTATGTTATCTTAATTTCTGTTTATTTTATTTTAACTATTGTAACAGGTCTTAGTTAGAGATGTTAAAAGTAGATTAGTGTCAATAGGCGATGTAAACAACAAACCCTTATGGTATAAAGGAGACAAAGTAAACTAATGAATAGTTAAGAAACGTATGCCTGTAGCAATTGCCAAACAAACTGTAATAACATAACTACCAGCAGTTGTCTAACTACCTACAACTATTGTACAAAAAGACCAACGAGATAACCCAGAGGGGTTCAGCAATAGAGCATGTGAATGAGAATAATAGAAATACATACATTTTTCGTTCATCTAATTTAGTGCGCAAGTAAACAAATTGTTCCAATATTTATGTCATCTGTAATAGAATTTACATGCATATTATTGTGTATTCATTTCATTTCAGGCAAATAGAATAACAGTGTTTTACGATCTCCAAGAGTCTATTGACTAGCCAAGACCGAGAGTGAGCACAAGGCGGGAAGGAGCAAACAAATACAGAAGAACGTACTAGACCACAATCGAAACCGGGTAAGCACCAGAACCAACTATAAATAAGTTTATATGCCACTGAATATTACATTGTACTCCTACATAACCCAAATTACATAAAACTGTGTAATGAGGGTTCATATAACCGAGTTACCAAAGACTCACAGAAACCCTCCAAGTTACGGCTACGGGTTGGAGTTAACCCAACACACTCAGACTCGACAGATATAAAACATAAATACAACAGGTGAAAGCAAATACAACTAAGACTGAAGAGCCACTGTAAGAAAGTGAAACAAGGATAGAGCTACCCGGGTGGTATCGACTGTAACCCTTGCGAAGCCACGGAACCGGCCGCACCTGCAAACACAAAACGAGGTGGAGGGTTAGGGTTTGTAACCAGACAATACCCTTGCACAAGAAAACTATGTCACGATGCTGAAAAGAAATCAAAACCTGTGTATGGTTGAGGTGAAGAGACCATACATGTAGGGAGCTGGAACCAAAAGCCTGCAGAACCGAAGCATTGGCCCTGACCACAGAGGGGCTGCGGAACATTAGTTCTAGCACAAACGGAAGACAAAGGAATATAGCAAGAAACGAAATCATACCTGATAACTGAGCATTTGATAATCGAACTGTGCATTTGATAACTGAGCGGACCAGACATCATTCATTACCAGCATTCACCACGAATTTACTAAAAGGACCAGAACGGACAGTATTTACAAGAGCAAACCCAGAAATGTTCACACAGTCATAAAACGAGTTGAATGCGCAGTGGAGTAACCATGACTTACCAACAAGACCTGAAGCGAATACATAGACTCCCACAGTAACGATTAGGCAGAGTTAAGCAGCATTGTTTCACCATAAAATCAGCGGAAGCTCAACAGGGTTTCACCACAGGCAGAGAAACCAGAGGCGGAGCCAAAACCAGAACGAGACCACAGAACAAGTAACAAGGTAAAAATGACAGGATAGGCGCGAACCGACGGTGAAAAAGTGAATTAAGTGAATTAGGGTTTGTCAACTTCGAGGAGGGCAGGTGCCATAAGGAGAGACAAAGCAAAGTATCGTGGATTGATTATCAATCAACAACCAAAATCAATTGCAATCACATTATATCCGATCCAAAGTATTAGTGTAGGTCCACGTAGGTTGGGCTAGCGTGGGAGCACGTGGGCTAGCCCCATCAATTGGTATCAAAGCAGTTTTTTGTTGAAATAGAAGAGGATGGAAGCGCCAAGACGAGGACGTGGAAGAGGTGCACGTAGGGGAGCAGATGAAGGATTGAGGGAACATATTAGAGTTCTTACAGCTCGCTTGGAAGCAGTGGAAGCGGGTAGACGAAGGGACCCAGAACTTGGAGATACCAGTGAGGAGGAAGTGGTAACTGCTGCAGACGGGTCTGATGAGGAAGCTCCGGTATTGAAACTGCTGTGACAGGTTTTATTGGCCAGCAGAAAACCAAAAACAAAAATTTCTAATTATGATGGCAGTCTATCCGCAGAAGTCCTATTGGACTGGATAAGCGAACTGGACAAATATTTTGAAAACGAAGAAGTCAGTGAGGATAAAAGGGTTAAGTTCACTGCCACTAAGCTAAAGGGACACGCGCTCTTGTGGTGGGACAGTGTCCAAGCGGGCAGAAAAAGAATGAACAAGTCGCCGATACGACAATGGTCAAGGATGATAGCGAAATTGAAGGGCAGATTTCTGCCAAAAGACTACTAGGTGGAATTATATCGGCGAGTGTAGAGTTTAAAGCAGAGGGGAATGACTGTCAAGGAGTACACGGAAGAATTTTACCGAGTAAATTTACGTGTTGGTTATACTGATGATAACCCAAAAAAGACAGCAAGGTACGTAAATGGAATGAGGATGGAGATATTAGATGAAATCAGTATTCTTTCTCCCCGGAATATTTAAGAAGCCTTTCAGAGCGCTGTAAAGGCTGAGGAAAAAATTAACAGAAAACAGAACAGCAGAAGAGGGAGAGGAAATAGCAGAGGACGGGGACAGTCCTACGGTAGAGGAAAGAGTGCTGCGAACAACGAAGAAGGCAGCAGTTCAAAAACTTCAGGGACAACAGAAAAAGGAGATAGCACTAGAGGAGGTCGGTCATACCAGAGAGGACGAGGGAATGGACGCGGAAGAGGGACTGGAGTCCAGTGCTACAGGTGCCATAAATGGGGGCACAGATCCTTTGAGTGTCCAGAAGTTGAACAGGCCGGTCAGAGGGGAACGCTGATGGCACAACCTGAAGAAGTTGAAGCACAACCTCGGGAGGTGGAAGACATGGCGGAGACAGGGGAGGATTTGATTTTGAATAAAGTGTTGTTAAAGCCAACCAAGGAAGTGGCTGAACCAACACAGCGGAAGACACTGTTCCGGACAGTCTGTAAATCGCATGGAAAATGCTGCAAGGTGATAATAGACAGCGGGAGTACGGATAACTTGGTTGCCACTGAGATGGTGGAAAAACTGGGGTTGAAGCGGTTGAAGCACCCCACACCTTACAAGGTGTCATGGCTGCATAAATGCCACCAGCTGTTGGTTGATGAACAATGCGAGGTAGAGTTTCACATTGGCAAGTACCACGATACAGTGGTATGCAATATTATGCCAATGGACGTGTGCCACATACTGCTCGGAAGACCATGGCAGTATGACAGGAAGGTGACACACGATGGGAAAACTAATTGTTATAATTTTACGAAGGATGGGGTCAAACACACACTTGTACCCATCAAAGAGGAAGATTCAGCAAAATCAAGTGGAACAAAGGCACTATTAATGGGAGGAAAACAGTTCATAAAGAAGGTTGAGGAAAATGAAATTAATTTTGCAGTTATGAGGAGGATGAATCCAGTATTACTGAACTTAGAGAAATCAGAATTTCCCAAAGAAGTACAAGAGCT
The DNA here is from genome assembly GCA_000404065.3 of Pinus taeda. Lineage (NCBI taxonomy): Eukaryota > Viridiplantae > Streptophyta > Pinopsida > Pinales > Pinaceae > Pinus > Pinus taeda. Next base: position 106,122 of record APFE031047703.1, on the reverse strand, counting down.
GTTAGAAGAATTTCAAGACATTGCGGCTGATGAGCTACCTGATAAGTTGCCTCCCAAAAGGAGCATCAGCCACCACATTGATTTCATACCAGGAGCAAGCTTTCCGAACAAGGCAGCGTACAGAATGAGTCCAAAGGACAATGAAGAAGTACGCAAACAAGTGCAGGAGTTGTTATATAAGGGACTGATCAGAGATAGTTTAAGCCCCTGTGCAGTACCTATAGTCCTTGCACCCAAGAAAGGAGGAGAATGGCGAATGTGCACAGATTTGTGGGCTATAAACAAGATCACCATTGATACAAGTTTCCCTTTCCTAGAATGGATGACATGATGGACTGTCTTAGTGGGGCAGCATATTTTACAAAAATAGATCTGAAAAGTGGGTACCATCAGATCAAAATTAGAGAGGGAGACGAATGGAAGACATCCTTCAAGACCAACGAAGGACTGTACGAATGGCTGGTCATGCCATTTGGGTTGAGTAACGCTCCGAGTACTTTTATGAGACTAATGAACGAAATGTTAAAAGAATTTATTGGAAAGTTCGTGATAGTCTATCTGGACGATATTTTAATTTTTACCAGGACGAAAAGAGAGAACCTTCAGCATATTCGAAGGGTATTCGAGAAGCTGCAGCAGAACAAACTGCTGATAAACTTGAAGAAATGCACTTTCTTGCAGAAGGAGTTAATTTATCTGGGATTTGTAGTGGCAGATAATGACTTAAAGATGGACCCAGAGAAGATTGCAGTGAACATAAGTTGGCCGTCACCTAAGAATTTATTTGAGGTACGTAGCTTTCACGGTTTAGCAAGTTTTTATCAAAAGTTCATTAAGAATTTTAGTGAAATCTGCGCACCAATGCTAGAGACCATCAAAAAGGTCAGCCAACCTTTTTGTTGGACTAAGGCGGCAGAAAACAGCTTCCAACTTCTGAAGCGGAAAATAACGGAGAGGCCAATCTTGAGGCTGCTCGATTTTAGCAAACCTTTTCAGGTTCAGTGTGATGCAAGCGGGACAGCTATTGGCGCTGTACTCAGTCAAGAGGACAGACCAGTGGCATTCTTTAGTGAGAAACTAAATGAAAGTCGGCAGAAGTATTCGTCATATGACAAAGAATTCTATGCAGTGGTTCAAGCCTTGAATCATTGGAGGCACTACTTACTAGGCAATGAGTTCGTCTTGTTCTCTGATAATTCTGCGTTACAGTACATAACACAACAGCACAAACTGAACCATAAACATGCCAAGTGGGTGGAGTACCTGCAAAGTTTTACTTTTATGTTGAAGCACATAAGTGGGAAAGCCAACAAAGTGGCGGATGCTTTAAGCAGAAGAGCCCTGCTCTTACAAGAAAGTGGCATACAGGTGATGGGATTTGTACCAGATGGACGCGGATTTCAAAGAAGCTTTTGAAGCATGCTAGAATCCCATATTGAGGAATACAAGCCCATGGCTAGATTTCAATTTACAGGAAGGATTATTGTTTCGAGGAGGACATCTATGTGTTCCAGAATGTTCGATGAGGGAAAACTTAGTAAGAGAGAAACACAGTGGCGGACTAGCGGGACATTTTGGCATCGATAAGACATTGGAGCAGCTCGGGAATTTTTATTACTGGCCAAAAATTAGCAGGGACGTACAGAGGTATGTAACCAGGTGTAAAATCTGCCAACTAGCGAAAGGACACAGCCAGAACACTGGGCTGTACACACCCCTACCTGTTCCAAGCAGCCCGTGGGATTCAGTCAGCATTGAGTTTGTCCTAGGATTGCCTAGAACGTAGCGGGGATATGATTCAGTGATGGTGGTGGTGGATAGGTTCTCAAAGATGGCTCATTTCATTCCTTGCCGGAATACTAGCGACGCCACAAACGTGGCACACATCTTCTTTACAGAAGTAGTTCGATTACATGGCTTACCTAAAACTATAGTTTCAGACAGGGATGTGAAATTTACAGGGCATTTTTGGCGCACCTTGTGGAAAAAGCTGGGCACACAGTTAAATTTCAGTTCTGCGTATCACCTGCAGACTGACGGACAGACAGAGGTGGTGAACAGGAGTTTGGGCAACTTGTTACGAAGCTTGATAGGAGAAAACTCACGATTATGGGATCAAGCTCTTGCCCAGGCAAAATTCGCTTATAACGATTCGCCCAATCGGAGCACCAGTCTTAGCCCATTTCAAATCTTGTATGGTATGCATCCGTGAGGAGTACATGAATTACGAGATTTGGGACAGCTAGAAAGGAGAAGTGCAGACGGAGAAGATTTTGCCGAAGCAATGAGCGAACTGCATGAAAAAGTTAAATTAAGATTACAGGACAGCACGCAGTAATATAAGCAGCATGCAGACATAAAGCGGCGAGAGGTAAATTTTGAGATTGGAGACGAAGTCCTTGTGCATTTGCGCCGGGAACGGTTTCCTAAGGGTACGTATAACAAACTGAAATTCAAGAAAATCGGCCCATGCAAAATTCTGCGCAAATTTTCAGCGAATGCATATGAAATTCAGTTGCCACCTGATATAGGTATATCACCCATATTCAACATGGCAGACCTGTTCCCATATCATGCCCAGGCGGAAGATGATAGAATGGTACAACTACAACGGGACACCCAGTTCGAGAGCAGTCTTTGGAAGAAACAGTTGCCTTCGGTCCGGACCCATGAAATCGAAGGAATCCTCAACACACAGGTAGCCAAGAAGACGCGCAGGAAGGAGTATCTGCGTTACCTCGTCAAGTGGAAGGACCGTCCAATGGAGGACAGCTCCTGGCTCGATGAGACACAGATTCGGAAGGCTGGCTACGCGGTGGAGGAACTCATGGAACGGAGCCATGAGATCTCTCTTTTACCCCAGCAGCCTAATGCAAGAGCATCTGGTCCACAGGGTGAAGACCGAGAGAGGGTGAACACAGTTTCTGAAGAAGATTTGGAAAGATGAACAGTTCATTAAATGGACAGCAAGGCTGTCAGAGTTCTTATGTTTTTGTCTAATTTCTTTCATGGTCAACTAGAGCATTAAACTCTGTTATCTTAATTTCTATTTATTTTATTTTAACTATTGTAACAGGTCTTAGTTAGAGATGTTAAAAGTAGATTAGTGTCAATAGGCGATGTAAACAGCAAACCCTTATGGTATAAAGGAGACAAAGTAAACTAATGAATAGTTAAGAAACGTATGCCTGTAGCAACTGCCAAACAAACTGTAATAGCATAACTACCAGCAGTTATCTAACTGCCTACAACTATTGTACAAAAATACCAACGAGATAACCCAGAGGGGTTCAGCAGCAGAGCATGTGAATGAGAATAATAGAAATACATACATTTTTCCTTCATCTAATTCAGTGCACAAGTAAACAAATTGTTCCAATATTTATGTCCTTTGTAACAGAATTTACATTGCATATTACTGTGTATTCATTTCTTTTCAAGCAAATACAATAACAGTGTTTTACGATCTCCAAGAGTCTATTGACTAGCCAAGACCAAGAGTGAGCACAAGGCGGGAAGGAGCAAACAAATACAGAAGAACGTACCAGACCATAGTCGAAACTGGGTAAGCACCAGAACCAACTATAAATAAGTTTATATACCACTGAATATTACATTGTACTCCTACATAACCCAAATTACATAAAATTGTGCAACGAGGGTTCATCGAACCGAGTTACCAAAGACTCACAGAAACCCTCCAAGTTACGGCTACGGGTTGGAGTTAACCGAACACGCTCAGACTCGACAGATATAAAACATACATACAACAGGCGAAAGCAAATACAACTAAGACCGAAGAGCCACTGTAAGAAAGTGAAACAAGGATAGAGCTACCCGGGTGGTATCGACTGTAACCCTTGCGAAGCCACGGAACTGGCCGCACCTGCAAACACAAAACGAGGTGGAGGGTTAGGGTTTGTAACCAGACAATACCCTTGCACAAGAAAACTATGTCACAATGCTGAAAAGAAATCAAAACCTGTGTATGGTTGAGGTGAAGAGACCATACCTATAGGGAGCCGGAACCAAAAGCCTGCAGAACCGAAGCATTGACCCTGACCACAGAGGGGCTGTAGAACATTAGTTCCAGCACAAATGGAGGACAAAGGAATATAGCAAGAAACGAAACCATACCTGATTTACAGAGCCGAGCGCCGGAGAAGAACCAAGCCGAGATACCATCGAACTGTGCATTTGATAACTGAGCGGACCAGGCATCACTCATTACCAGCATTCACCACGAATTTACTAAAAGGACTAGAACGGACAGTATTTACAAGAGCAAACCCAGAAATGTTCACACAGTCATAAAACGAGTTGAATGCGCAGTGGAGGAACTGCGACTTACCAACAAGACCTGAAGCGAATACATAGACTCCCACAGTAACGATTAGCTAGAGTTAAGCAACATTGTTTCACCCTAAAATCAGCGGAAGCTCAACAGGGTTTCACCACAGGCAGAGAAACCAGAGGCGGAGCCAAAACCAGAACGAGACCACAGAACAAGTAACAAGGTAAAAATGATAGGATAGGCGCGAACCGGCGATGAAAAAGTGAATTAAGTGAATTACGGTTTGTCAACTTCGACGACGGAAGGTGCCATAAGGAGAGACAAAGCAAAGTACCGTGGATTGATTATCAATCAACAACCAAAATTAATTGCAATCACCTTATATCTGAGCCAAAGTATTAGTGTAGGTCCACGTAGGTTGGGCTAGCGTGGGACCACGTGGGCTGGCCCCATCAAAATGCCTTACTTGATAATGAGATTAAAGCTAAATCAATACAAATTATATAGTGGCATAAAAGTAGCAAATTTAAGTAGGGTTATTGTCCTATAGGTTAATAAGTAATGTAAAATTAAATCCTGTTATGGCTTGGTCTAACCATAAGTGGATATGATCAAATAATAAAGTTAAAGCTTAATTCCAGGTCAAACAGAATTTATTTATGGCTTTAATCAATAAACCATACTATGTACAAATTACAAGGAATTGTATTTATTTATGTGAAATATAACTCAGTAGTCAAAGAGAAACCTTTCTCAAAAATTTACCACCACCGAGAGCCATTTCGGTCAAGGAAAGGTCAAAAGTTATAGTATGACTCCACAAATGAAGATATACACAAGACAAAAAAGGGCTTAGCTTAAAACCCTTAAATAATTGCAGAGAAACTTGTACAGAGAAATAAAAAGAAAAATGTATACATATACAATAGTTCACCTAAAGAAAAAAGACGAGGATAAATAATTGTTGTAGATGGTTTTTATTAAGCATGATATTCGAGTACCAGAGAGTTACATTTGTAAGTAAAAGAACCTTGGAAAAGTCTCAGAAACTCTAGGGACAATACCTCCTATGAATTTGTGAGAACAAGAGGAAGGAAAGTTAGAGCTAACAAACATAAAATCATCAAAATTGCAAAGAAAAATAGTCGTAAACCTCTAAAACAACTCATACTTGCAACATGCTTAGCTTATCATTGGAACTACAATGCATTTCCACTCAAACAAATTAAAGAAGGTTTGGAGAGGGAAAAAGGTTACAATTCTTTTGTGTTTGCAATGAGTGGTGGACTTAAGATGGGTAGTGGAGCAGAGTAGTGCTCTATCTACAAACCCAAGCGAAAAAAAATGATAAATGATCTAACAAAACAAAGTCTTTAAAATAAAAATAGAACCCTAACAACGTCAACAATCGATCAACCAAAATCTCATTGCAACCTTTGGTTCTAGGGTTTACACATGTTTCCATGTTACATAATGTAAAGGAAAGGGGAACCACTATCATGTCTTAATGAAATCACACCACAAATATAGATGGGGCTACATCAGAAATTCCTAAGATTACCACATTAAATGCATAGTTAGGTTATATTCTTATGGGACTATAAACATTAAAACCAATAGTTTAAAATACAATTTGCCAAGAATTATATACAAGGTGTGAGACATGAATTTATATACCACGAGTAAAGCATATGTAAAATCCCTCAAGCATTTGGGCTTCAATTAACCTTTTGAAAATATATAGACCAAGTTATGAATATGTTTATTATGCAAAAGACCCACAAGTTTAGGAAGATAATGATAACAACTTTTAAATCTAAACCTTAATATAAAATGTAAAAGAGATAGGGGTAAAACTCAGTGTCATGTTATGACCATAATTGTTACAATAAATTTATGTTGCTTAAGAAAACAATGTGGGAACATTTTGGGATAATATATATATATAAATATATATATATATAATATATAATATATAATATATATATATATATATATGGGAATTTGAGGTCTAAAATGGGCCTCCAAAGAAAAATGTACAACCAAAATAACCTTTATAAGAACCAACAGGATTCCATATGATGATGTAAACCATGGGGATGATTTGATATTTTTTGAGTAAAAGAATAAAATGATTATAAAATAAGAAAATAATAAAATTACTTTTTCAACTCGCATTTTCAACTTATCTCCCTGAGGTTTTACTCAAATTTCGAGCAGAAGTACTCATTGGATGCAAAATTTAGTTCCTTGTCCAAGGAGTTCCCATGTTGCATACCTTTGATGGACCCTGCTACACGAAAGAGGAGAAATACATGAAAAAACGTTATTGCAATAATGTTTTTCATGTATTTCTCATTTTTCCTATAGTAAGGTCCATTTAAAGTATGCAACACTCCTTCAATGAGGAATCAAATCTTGCATCCAACGAGTGTTTCCGCTCAAAATTTGAGTAAACCCATAGGGGGATAAGTTGAAAATATGAGTTGATAAAATAACTTTTTCTTTCTTCCCTCTAAAATTTCATGATATAATCTAATATTATTTATTTATTTCCAATATTATTTTATAATTTCCTTAAAAGGCCCATTATAAACCTTAAATTCCCCTAATGTAGAGAGAGAGAGAGAGAGAGAGAGAGAGAGAGGAGAGAGAGAGAAATTGGTTTTTATAATAATTTTATTAAGGGATTTAATAAGAATTTAAGACTAATTAAATACATAAGCATTCATAGTAAAGAGATAGATTAAGATGGATTAAAAGACTCTATAATGAGTCTTATATTAAGGGATACTTATTATTTCATCAATACTCACATTATTTAAAGAGAATATTGGAAATGGATGTGAGTAAATGAAAAATATAAGTGAATTAGAATGAAGGAGACCCTTGGTTTTAAAAGTTGATGCTTGACTTGCAACTGTGTACTATAAAATAATAGTGGAAAGTGAAAAGAAAAGTCGTGGTAAATTATGAAGTATAATGAAGAGAATATTATATGAACATTGTACTAATTTATATATATATATATATATATATATATATATATATATAACTATATATATATATATATATATATAATATATATATATATATAAAGAATCGGTGCGTCTAGAGATGTATATTATAGTTAATAACCACAAACCACTTTCAAAGGCCAAGTAATATCCCATTGACATGTTTGATACCATTTTCATTAGAGAGCTTAATCAATTTTGGATGAACTTATTACATACCCCATGAATAGTGCCAAGTCAAACCTCTTCTCTTACTATCCCATTATTAAGGTACATACGAAAAGACATGTGAAACTTGTAAGATTTTAAAAAACACTCATCATCGTGTTTCTAGTAAAACCCAAAGTTTATATTCTTTTAAATTGTAAGTTAGTTGTATAGTATTAATAATTTTTTTCCTAGTCTCAAGTATAAAGAAAACCTCTCTTCCTAAACTTTTCATCAATTTAAATCATATTTCATTCTAAATTTTATCCCCTCATCTTCCTCTCATGTATTCAAAAGAAAATATTTAATATCTTTAATATTACACTTTCTTCCTATTAGCCCCTGTCGCAAGCAAGGAATGGGGGACTACAGTATTCGAAATGGTGGTCTTTTAACATTAATTTAAGCGAATAACAATTACAAATAAGTAAAGTTTTTAGGCCCCCACTGCATATTCAACACTATATTATTTTTTAGCATCTTATTTGGCCTCTTCTCGAGGTGGGGAGGAAAAATTATACGTTATATTTATATGTTTTCTTGGCATTATGAAACTGGTAAACTAATTCTAGCATTATCCGAAAGCATTAAATGGTAACTCACAAACAACCATTGGTGGGGTATTAATATAGGTTGAAACTCACATTATTGTGGCTATTTAGAGACACATCATGCTTGTTGTGTCAAACCATGTCTGTTGTGTCAAAATTGTGGTTTGCGTGAGAGAACTCGACTTTACTTGCATGTCTGTCTAAATTTTACTTGCATGCATGTCCAAATTTTTGTTTCATGCCTATAAATTCATTCATTCAACTCATTCAACGTTGTGGCATGGATGTCCAAATTTTTGTTATTACCTATAAATTGATTCATTCAACTATGCCTCTCCATCAACTATTTGCACCAACTATCTGCACTGGGTGGCTCATGAGGGATAGAGGAACAGAGGGAAGAACAAAAAATACTGCAAGTAGGAAATTCAACCTTAGTAGAAACAATTTCATCCTTTGTGACGATTTCCTGCTTCCTTTGTTATGATTTCTTGCACAGTCAATTTTCATATTTATGGGTTTGCAGTAAAACTAACATGCAAAAGCTTTGAAGTAAACACAAAAAAATCTTAAATGTTTATTGTATTTCAAAGCTCCATGAGAACTGCCCTCTTGCAATCTTAAATGTTTACTAAATTTTAGATCTCCATGGGAACTATGCTCTTGCATGTATCATATGCATGATGTCATCCCCTTAACACTAAGAAACTAATATCATTTACTCAATTTTCCTGAAAAATATCTTAAGTTTTTGTGCCTAAAGCTGGGAAACTAATACATGATGATTGAATAGGAATTCAGTGCTCACCTTGTGACTGGGCGATTAATGGTTGCAATCAATTTCTGAAAATAATTGCTCTCTTCTTTTTTGTCATTTGAGAATGCTAATTTCTCCTTTCCTGCAGGATTCACACATATCCATTAACCTTGATGCATGTCAGCTAAAACATATCCATTAACCATGATGCCTGCCAGCTAAAACAAATAAATCGGGGAAACCCAATTGAAATATGATGCAACCCATGGTCATCACTCTCCACTCGCTTTTAGAGAATCATGATCAAAAGAAAAGAAACACCAACACCTAATTATACTTCTACTGGATCCAAAGAATCCATTTTTAGAAACGAATCATATGATATTCATTAGCTACAAAACAAATTTCTACTTAGATTAGCTTTTGTTGTAGCATGCCAATAAGGAAATGCTTCAACAGATTAGTAAACAAATTAAGGGAAAATGTTTAACAAATTCCAATTGCAACACAATTTTGGGTTTAAGTTTTCAAGATAAAGTCAATGACATATACAAATTTTTCTATGTATAAAAAAAAACCATAAATTAGATCACACCTAAATAATTAGAAGAGTGTTTGTCCCTAAATCCCTTTGTGGCCAATTTAAGTTCACTGTAGGAGAATCTATGAGGACCATATTAAATCTCCAATTATTCACTCACCTCACTCTATGGAATCCCTCTAATAAGGTAAACTACTACCAAAATTGTAACAACCTTGATACTTACAATAGCTATGGATACCTCAACTATGAACCTTCTAGTTTTCACCATAGAATTTGCAGATGTAATCTGAGGAAGCTTTGAGATTTTAAGGTCCAATGCAGGCCCATTCATCCTGAAAATCTATCCAAGAAGGCGATGGGCACTAGAAAGAAGCCATGTGGATGCTGAAAACCCCACATACATATAATCAAGAAGGACATCTGAGAGCTTAACATGAATAGATATCAATGGGAGATTAGGCTTGGGAATCCCCCTCGTACAACACTTACATTAAGCCTATTATTTGTACCATCAAAACCTATCAAGTATTGAATATTCTTCTAACCTTTTCGATTAAATCCCTGAATTGTCCCATTACCATTTATGTACCCAGCTATTGTAGACATATTTTATATTAAATTGTTGATATGTGGTGGATGATCGCACTTAAGTTGCAAGGAAGCCTCTCGCCAATTCTAGAGGAGTTCCTAAAATTTTATTATTTCCCCATCTTATTTCTTGGAAATAATGATTCATTACTTTGATTTTCATAGACCCACATGGGAAACCAAATCTAACCAGGTCTACCTAAACGTTAGTCACTAGATTGTGATGAATTCATGTGCAAACTAGATCTCAAAAACTGCTACAACAAGCATTCACTGGAACAAACACTACCATATATATATAATACATTGTGGGCTTAGGAAGAAACAAAGGGTGAAATCTTCCTTTGTATGACAAAACCATGTCATATTCATCTAGTAAATTGGCATGAAAACCCACCATTAATGCACGATCACTCTGAAGACAAACCTCAATCAATCAGAGTTGTATAGGATTTTATAAGAAATTTGAATAGTTAATGCAACATGTCGTTCGGGTAGGAACAAGGCAGTCAAAACGTGGAATGACAACCCAGTGTATTTTCAGAATGTATATTCTCTACTTTATCGGGAATTGAGGCTGAAAGCAGTGCTATTTGCTAAAAAACCAATGGATGTAGTGCCAGCATGCTACAACATTGACTTCATGAGCATACTGGATCTCAAAAACAGCTACAATATCGACTTCATGAGCAAATTGGATCTCAAAAACTGATACAAGATCGATTTAATGAGCAGACTAGATCTCAAAAACCGCTACAGCATGCTACAACATCTGCCTTTGAAGCAAGTAGATTCATTGTGACACCAGTAATCCAACTATCCAAAGGATTATGCAAGAGTGATCGTCTGTAATGCATGTAGGTGGTTACATGGTCATTGGATGTCTAAATGGCCACCATGGATGTTTTATTGGATGGGTGTCTGAATGGCCGCCACGAGTGTTCTATTCCATGGGTGTCTGAATGCCTCCATGGGTGTCTAAATGCTACCACAAGTGTTTCTTTTTCACTTAGCTAGAGACTAGAAGCAAGACTGTTATTCATATTGTTTTTACAAATCCTATTCATCAAATCCCATCCATCAATATTTAACCACTTATAAATTCTAAATTTAATTTTTAATATCTCTCTTTGTATATTTATTTCCAAACTATATTCCTCTAAGTATTAATGGAGACTAGTGTTAATGCCCTAAAAGTTACTTTAACATCCTCCTTTCTCTTTTTCAAGTTGGCATTTCAATCATGGAAGTTTGGACATTTACAAATACCAAATTCAATCTGTAAAGGTTCTTTTTTCATGTCCTCTTTTGGCAAGTCTCGTCCATGAAAATTTGGTTACTTATTAAATTTGACCCTTAATTCTACGATATTGCTTATGGTATTCAAAAAACTTGTTCTAAAATGTTGGCATTAATTTTGTTAGCTTCACATTTTATTTTTAATGAACCTTGGTTATATTATTATTTTATGAGCTAAAAACCATTATATTTTATATTTAAAAATTAATGTATTTGTATTTTTCATTTATAAATAACTATATAAAGTAAATTGAAAATAAAATAAAATTATATAGTTATTTTATAATATATTGATAGTATTATGATAAATTGTTACTTTTCATTTATAAATAATCATATACAAATAGCTTAAATTTATGGAGAAAGGGATTGAAGATTAGAGGGATGATCAGGTGGATTTAACACTGGTGTCTTTTGATTTTAATGAAGATTTAATAAAAGCGTAACAATGTACTAGGGAATATAATGATGCTCTCACAGAGGAGGCTACGACTTACCACTTGGATGTATTATGCACACCTAGAAAACATTTTCTAGATTGTTTTGTAGCTATCTTGAACAAGAATGACATATATATTAGTAATTTGCAGTCACCAACTCAAAATTCCCTAAATATATCAGTGAAGAAGAGTGATAAAAGTAAATCTTGGTTAAATTTTGTTAGCTTGAAGAGTCTAGAAACCCTTGGTATTTTTAGCAATAATACATAGGCTTAAATTCTAGCAAGGTAATGTACACATGCACTAACTTAGGGGTATATGATATTGGTAACCTATCAAAAGCATGGAAACTACCCCAAAAAGTATAGTGTTTCACTAGTCATTTCCAATGAGTTCTTATTTTTTGATACTTGTATTGCCAGATCCAAAGGTTGTCATATCAAACTGATGATTGTTGATAATGGTATAACTTTCAAGGCTATTATTCAAGCTTTCAAGGAAATATATTTTTTGGTTCTAGTTTAAGGTTGGAGGAGTCACAAGGAGGTAAAATATTCTAGTCAAAGACTCTCCATTCAAAGAAGATGAAGGTCTTGAAGGGGCAGAGTGACAATATTGAATTATTTATTGGGAAGGACATATAGCTAAAGGAGGTGATGGAACTAGATGGAAAAAACCCACTTGGGGTATTTTCCAAGAACAATGAAACTCATCTTAAAATAGGCTATTGAATCACTAAGAAATAGGTTCTTGTTATTAACCATATACCAACATTCCATATATTGAGAAAAGAGTTGATTGGATTTGTTTTCACTAATAAATAAGATGTTATGAGTATTCTAAAAATCCAATTTCTATGAGAATCCTCCTTATTAACACTAAGGTTATGAACACCATTATTCATCCCATTAGAAGCTAATATTGACGTTAATCTAGTGTGGATCAAGCTTCTTGATTTGCCTTTTAAATTCTTCATTATAGAAGGATTGCAAGATATCAAGGATAGAATAGGTGGAACAATAGCTATCAATGAGAGCTACAATTCCACTATAAGAACAATAGTAGCCAGGGTCTTGATCAATTTAAAGGTTAAAGGTATTTTGGTTTGGCGACAGAATATTTTCAAAACCTATGGATTATATCAATGTCCCATTATGATTCCTAAGGTGTCATAAATTCGAACACTTGTTGGAACATTTTCCACTATAAACTTTCCAAAGGAAATGGGCACCAAAAGTCCTCAAGCAAGCATGGCTTCTAGATTATAAAGGTAAATGAGGAGAAAGGATAAGATTTGTGAGCCCACTATCCAAAACCTATTTGTACTAGAAATAAATGATGGATTGGAAAATTAAACAATTACTCCAAAGCATGGAATTTAATATTTTTCAATTAAGATGATATAGGATTGAAAGATAGCATAGGATTTCACCATTTTGATGGTTTGAGGTCCTAACATGTCCAAAATTTATTAATTTCGACTCATCATGCACATTGATACAATGGGAGTTCTTCCATTTATCGATCCAAGTATGTTGAAATCAAATTCAATTTTGGGTCATCATAATGCAATTGTGGTGGGAGAAAATATAAGAGGAGAAAATTTTATCTTTGCTCCAGGTTGGAATGCAATGGAAATTATCATTAAGATCCCATTAAGTAGTTTAATATTAATTTGTGAACCCTCTAATGTAAGTTCTATCCCAATTTAGATGATTTGACATGTAAGAAGAAGAGACCATAATCATCCAAAAAAATGATGGGTTGTTCAAAGGAAGGACCCTCGGTCTCGACATTGCTTGCCCTAATGGTCACGCAAGATTATGAAGAAACCCTTGTGTTCATTAGTGTTCAACTAGTTTTAGAGACAAGCCCTAATAATTTAAAAGAAAGTTCCTCTTCCTTAGAAGTTTCAACATCTCTCTTAGTCACAAATATATCTGAAAAATGGGTGTTTCTTATGACCTTATTCCAATAACAAGTAAATACAAATAAATTGTTATGCCATCTGGGGGACATGGTCTAGATATAGATTCTAATTATCCTCCTCTATTGGTGGGAAAGTTGTTGGCTTTAAGGAGGGCAAAGGAAAAACATTGAGAGAGATTAAACAAGGGAAATAATCTCTTATTCTAGAGGTTCTTGAGTAAATTAAACCTCAAAGGATATTTTCGAATGAATACCTTATCTCTAAACATTTGAGGCCTTGTTTGGGGGGTTAAAAAATTGAGCCTCAGATGCTTATTAATGTTGCATGAACTAGACTTGGTACTAATTTAAGAAACTATGGGGAAATGTGATGAAATGTGTACTTCTATGAAAAATATTTTCAATGAATGGAACTTTGTAGGTGTGGATTTAGCTGGTAATTCACATGGTTTGATCTTGATTTGGAGAGAGAGTCTAACTCTCTTGAACTCTTTTACAATGCATTCAGGGCTAATGTGGAGTCCCAAGTACAATGTCTAAACAAGGTCTTCAAGATCCTTAATGTGTATGGTCCCTACGAAGGTAAAATAAAATTTTAGGAGTATTTATTATATTTTGAGGAAACCATGCATGTTAATATCATTATCATTTTAGATATGAATTTCACTATAAATTTGGTTGAAATATTGGGTGTTATAATTTAAGCCTAATCCACTAGCAAAATTTCGCAATAAAATCTTGGAGAGACCTCAGCTGGTAGACTTAAAATGAATGGAACTAAAACCAACATGAGTGAACAATAAGATAGTGGTAGTTGTAGTCTCAAAAATACGAGACTACTTTTTATTCCATAGACAAAAGTTACTAGAGGTGGTAAAGATTGAACCTAGGTGGATAAGTTACGAGTTTCTGAACATTTCCCAATAATTTTGTAATTTTAAGAAAATTAGGGAAACTAGGTTCCCCATTCAAATTTAATCCTGCTTGGATATTGGTGGGGGAATTTTAGGGTTTTTATGGTCTAATTGGACACCATTTGACCCACATTTGGGACTCTTGGCCAACCAAAAATGCATCGGATCATTTAAGACTTTAAAATTGAAGGTAGTGGATTGGGATAGGTCCATACTCAGAATGTGAGGCTAGAAGAAAAAGGAAGTTGAAGAATATTTGGAAAATATATTAAATGTGGAGAAAGGTTGTTTAATTATCAAAGAAGCTCTTCAGATAGTCAAGGAGTTTGGGATAACTAAAAAGAAGCTACTATTTAAATAAGAGATGGAATGAAGAATGAAGAGCAAGGTCATATGTGTTGTAGAGAGGGAAAAAAGAACTAAGATTTGCAACAATGTTTCTACCCATAGGAAACTAAAAAATACAATCTAGGAAGTTAACTATGAATATGGAAGATAGGTTAAAGGATTTGGGGATTTGGAAAACTTAGGAGTGAGACACTTCAATAGGATTTTCGAGAACTAGTTAGATGCAATTTGGTGTAGATAATGAGGGTGATCCGAAAATTTACAAGGTTCATAGAGGAGTCAAAAGATGAAGAATTCTACAAGGATATCTCTAAACAAGAATTATTGGTAGTGATTAATGGTCTTAGTAAGGATCAAAACCCTGGACCTAATGCATGAATGATTGAATTAGTACAAGTATTTTTTGATCTATTAGGCAATGACATATTAATAATTGCATAGGATACAAGGAAATAAGGGAAAATTCCAAGTAGTATGAACTCTACTTATATAGCACTCATTCCAAATGTGGATCATCTGAAGAATTTCACTGATTTTAGGTTTATATCATTGTGTAGTATGTTGTACAAGATAGTGTCCAAAGTCATTCTAATGAAACTTAGACCTTCCTTTCTTGAGTCATATCGGCTAAACAATTAGGATTTATACAAAATAAGGATATTCATGAGGAAATTGGTTTAGACTAGAAGGCTTTTCACATCATCAAATCTAGGAATCAACTAGCATTTGTACTCAAAATTAATCTTTCAAAATGCTAGGACAAAATCTCATGGAATTTCTTATGGCTTTGTCTCCTACACATTTGTTTCTCATATAAAGTTTTGAATTGGATCATTGGATGTGTGATGAGCACTAATTTCTTGTTGGTTGTGGAGGACTTGAGCAAGATAATAAATGAGGACATTGAAAGTAATATATGAAAGATGGTTTTGAAGGGAAAGACATTAGCCATATCACACTAATTATTTATAAATAATGACTTAATTTTTTAGTTGATGATGAAGGGGAAATAAGGATAGCATTACACATCATGGATCTATTTTGTGTAGGTACTAGTATGGAGGTTAGTTTTCAAAAATCTGCATTGTATACTCGCAATATTAGGATAGAATTTCAAAAAAATTTGAATGCATTTTTTCCTTTAGACAATAAGGCCCTCTCTAATAGTATAAAGTACCTAGGGTTATATATTAAGCCAAATAAATATGTCAAAAAAGATTGGATGTGGTTAGTAGGAAAAGTAGAATCCAAAATTAATTTCTAGTGCAATTAATGGATTTCCCATGGAGGTTGAATGTTCCTCATCAAGGTGGTCCTAGAAGTTATCCCTATATGTTAGATTTATATTTCTCATATACAAAAATGAGACATGGAAATTGTGGTGAAGTGAAATTCCAAGTGTAAACACAAACAATTCCTCTATCCCAATAGCGCGTCTAGCCACAAACAAGACATTCTATGGAATATTTCCTTAGGTTAGAACCAATTAAGAGGGCCTACCTCTTAGTACGCTTATCCCGTTTGATGATGATCTTGCTTTCTCACTCCATCTATCTCTCATTTCCTTATTCAAACACCTGAAACAAGTCAACAATAGCAAACAACAACCGTGATAATAGACAAATTGTATTCAACCTACTTAACAGGTCAGGAAACATTAAGCCATAAACATGTGAAATGACATATTATGTAGGAACTCAATCGATAATTTCATATATATTAAATCAAGAAGAGATTACAACCATTTTCTTGATGTTCTTGTTCTCCTCAGATAAATACGAGTTCCCACAAACTTCCGTTATCATTCCATGATGACCCCAACAATGGTAGTTTTAAGGTTCTTCCCTTTAGTCTTCACACTAAACCAAATTCACACTTCTCCCTCACACATAAATAGAGATCTAAAACTATGAATAATTTGTTGATTACTCCACAATCTAAACTTCAACTAGAGCCTATTTAGGACTAGCACACCAACACTAGTGTGTGCTTGGGAAAAGGGATGTTTATATAGCATGGATGGAAGGGAGATGGTTCCTCTTCTCATGGGAGAAGGTCTTATCTCTTGAGGTAGTTCGATCATAATAGGGCAAAGGAGCCCAAACTGAAATCCTCGACTCCATCTAGCCCAACCATTTACCAGACTTTCATTACGAAGCTTCTAGAGCTGGAAGCTTTGGATTCTTATTTAAAAAACTTTCCAAAAGAGGATCAGCATGACTGGAACAAGGCTCAGTCGCTCTGGTTGATGCTAGGGATAATTTTAATTCCTGCATATCAGTGCGAGGAGGACACATGTCATTAGCACTAGTATTGTAAACTGGGAAAAAAAGAAGATTTTTGGGAAATGATGCAAAAGGGAATTTTTCTACTCATGAAGAGGGACAGAATGGGAGTTTCTTCTTGAAAGGAAAGCATGTAGGGTTCACAATAAAGGTCCTATAGGATCAAGGAATGGGGAGTACAGAGATAGTGAAAAAATGTTGTGTAACATATGCCCCCTAAAGCATGAAGGCCGAACTAGAGTGGGGTGAAATGATTTATGAATCAATGTGGGGAAACAAAGTCTATCGTCAGAAAACCTACAAGAAAGTACAGATACATACATAACTAAAAAATTTATCAAATCACACATGAATTGTGGTATGGATGCAACCATCCAGAGAAAAACCATGCAAATGGATCTAGGCATGGGTGCATCCATCCGATAAAGAGGATCATATCGAAACCAAGGTATAGTCACAGCCATCTAATAATGAGAAGGATCACATATGACAACTCATGGTATGGGTGCAGCCACCCATCTGAAAGAGACATGCATATCAACACAATCATGTCACACCACCTTGCAACCTGGACTTTTGGAATCTGAGGCCATGGTCTTGCGCTCCCACACGACTTGATCAATGTACAAATTCTAACATGTGAATAGATGTATTGACGTCGAACATGCTACAAAATCACTTGATTACCATCCAATGATGTAAATTGTTAACAAGTGCGAGAGAGACTACCGATAATGAAAATGGTTCTCAACGTACTATCAGCGCAATTCATGAAATGTGAATGAAGGAACTGTAGTCGAACATCCATGAAATCACCCGATCGAAGGCCAATGATGTGAACTTGTCATCGAGTGTGAAGAACTTTCCATTAGGGCATGCAAGCTCTAAGGTACTGGAAGGGAGTCTCTCAATAAACTTCCTAGATAATGAGTTGAAGTCGACAGAAATTGACCATATTGAAGGAGGGCCATAATGTATCCCACATCATCAACATGAGACAAAGGGATGCAAAATGATTTTGGATGATACAAAGAATCAGGGGTAAGTGTAACTGTAGAAGGACAACTCTTAAATATATTGGCAACACGACTGGAAGTTTGGTAGCTTTTGGATCCATAGGATCGGTGGTCATGATGATGTGGCAAATACCAAATGGAAGGCAAAAATAAATGGCCCAACCTAGGAAGGTTAATGATAAAAAGGAGGATATCCCAACCCCACAAGAAGCAAAAAGTGTCATGTTCAAGAGTGAGTTGCTGACACAACTGATTAAATTTCCAATTTTCCCCCACCATTCCTTGTAAGTACCCCAATTATCTTTTAATTGCAATATTGAAGGGCATAGCATATGCTTGCACTGTAAGTTCATCCTTCCAACGAATCCAACCTTAGTAATTTTAACAAGCCCTAGGAAGGAGAAGCTCATGTTCGTCATGGTGACGAATTCAATGTCGTTGTATGTTTTAATGAGTCTGACAAAGGTGCAACTCGGTATCTTTTTCATGTTTAGAGAGTTCGAAAAAGACATAGAAAAGAAAAATCCACATGGTCTCTTTTCGTACATTTGTGTCTTTCGAGCCCGAGAAGGTAGAAAATGATACTCGAGAGAACCACTTGACCATTTCAGTCAAGGAGTACCTTTTTCGTAAATAGTGCATCCTAGCCTGAAAAATGGGTAAATATATACTGGGCGCATGATGTTTCACATCCATTAACGAGTTCGAAATGACAAGCTCAACAATCTTTTCGCATTTAAAGGTTTGGAAAAGTACTTGAAAGTGGACCCCCATTTTATTCTCTTTTACGAGTCAAAAGGGAAAAATACTTGACAATCTTTTCATTTGAGTTTTAGCAGTCGAGAAAAGAGCTGAAACGTGACTTGGTGTCATCATCAAACATCTATCACCTATCGCTGTGCAAAAAGGTAAAGTGCACTATCCAATTATTTGAGGAAAAATAGGTCAAAATACTTAAAAACGTAATATTTCATGAAAAACTGGATAAAAGGAGGGAAAAGTAAATATTTTTTACCATTTACCATTTTACCTTGTTGTGAAAAATGTTTCACCCACTTTTGCCCTAAATTTTTCATAGCAGATTGCGGGAGATCCGGGAGGTCATTCGCGGAGCCACCAGTTGCAGGTAAGAGCCAAGTCCCTAAGACCCATTTCCATACTATTTATTCTTTTTTTTATCCATTTTTTTAATTTCTGAGGGAGATATTGGCAAAAAAATTTGCCCTTGTTTAGTGTGATTTCCGTGCATGGAATCGTGCTGGCCAAGAGTTGCTAAAATGACCAACTGTGTCGTCAATGCAACTGTTTATAAAACAGACATTCTGACGTTGTGGACAAAGCAAAAAACCATTTTTTCTCTTAAATCCATTGTTTGAATCCAAATTTTAGTTACAAAAAATGATTATTGACTGGAATACATGGTTTTTACAGGAAAGAATCATTGAAAATGGTAGAATGGAAAGAACGTGAGCACAAAGATGTGGACACCCAGGAAATGAATGATCCAAACTACTTGGATGACTTGAAGAACTGTGGGCTCCTCAAGTTCTTTCTCACATCGGGGATGTAGGCTCAACCTGAGTTGCTTCGATGCCTAATTAGTCTCTGCAACATAAATCAGGAAATATTGATAATTGGTGACAATGAGGTGGAGTTGGAAACTTCATAAATCTATTTCAACATAGGATTGTCCCGTAGAGGGGAACTAGTGAACCTATATGGGTCACGGCTGATTAGGGCAAGCATATCCATGCTACTTGTTGAAAATTGCCCTGAAGCCTTTAATTCCAAGAGCGGCAAGATTGAGATTTCCACTGTGCAATATCTTACACTGAGAGTGCTTCTATTGACTATCAGTAGAGTCATTAGGTCCCAAGCAAAGCACGAAACTAAAAAGTCAAATTTTCTATATGTTATTGACTGTACAGCACCAATGATCTTCAATTGGGTGGAAGCCATGAAGATTAACATGAAACTCCAGCTATCAAAAGCTAAGGCACGGAATCTAAAGTAATTTTGCTTCAGATCTATACTAGTGACCTTCTTCCTAGAGCGGGTTCTGTTGTTCTAGTACCAGCTGACTGAGGTAGATCCGCCGATCCCATGAGACCCACGGATGGTCCGTTGGAGTCATTTGCTGCCTAGGATCATTGGGGGCCAACATATGTCCTACAAGCTCAACTTATTCTCATGGATACGATGACAATTGATCGTAGTGGAGGATTGGCCATACAGTGGTACCGACTTTCATGGAGATCCAGATATGCCACTTCCAGATGGGGAGGATTTCAATGATGAAGGTAGAAAACCAAATTCTGATTTTTTGATTTTTTTAATTGTTTTTTATATATATGTGTTTATAACATTTTTTTTTATCAATGCAGATGTTGGACCAAAGAGTCATGCAGGGATATCCCCGATAGCCAAGCATGTCACTCACCAGTTTGATGTCGCTCCTTATTAGGAGGGAAGCAACAATGAGGAGGAGATCATGAGAAACCTTGAGGGATTGACTTGTGGTATCCCAGAGTATGCCTAGGTGGGAGACATGCCATGCCAGTGCTAGAGGCATATGGTGGAGGTATCGGATCTAAGCCACAGATTGCTGACTCATGTAGCACAAGTAGTTTTATGTTACCATGATCACCATGATGATTAGCTCCTAGGTCCAGCATTTACATTTTTGAGGCCTGCATGCCATGGATATATGATGCCTATGAGTTGCAGATGTTATTTGAACACACTTATTATTTTTTAGGATTTTGATGTATAAAACATTATCGCCATATATATATATGTGTGTGTGTGTGTGTGTTGTATTTTCTTGCTTGCTATGGTACAAATGATTTGTTTTGGTTTTTCACCTGTTTCATAAAAATCTATCCAACACATAATTAGCTAATGCATCTATCAATGTACTCATGCATCTGGGAATATGATGAGATGCAATGTAATCAAAATTTATTACTAGAAGATGAATACTTAGATACATTCTCAATATCTAAGGGTTTCTGATGGAATATTCCCCATTGAGTTGAAGGACAACAAGCTATGAATCGAGGTTGAAAACCAATTCCTGAATGTCAATAGCAATGGCCTATGACAACAATTTGTTAACTGCACTTTATTTGGAAATGTTATTAGTCGTGTGACCTAAAAAAATACCTTGTATATCAATCAACTCACCATGAGGGTCATAAATGGCCCATGCCGCGGGGGATAGATTTTGGATACTACGGCAAGCACCATCAGGGAAACTGATGGGAGGAGTCACAGACATATGTAAGGCAGGGAAAAACATAGTAAACAAGAATTTTGTTTGAAAACTAACACACCAAACCACACTGCACAAAAATGAATGACACATTAATGTACACAAGTAACCCTACAAGATGACCTAAGAATTGTACTTTTTGAGATAAAGCCCATTTCAGGGCTTGTCTAGAGGATTTCCTTCATAATCAATTAGCTCATAGGCCCTTTTGTGCAACACTCATTTAGCAATGTATGGCCCATGCCACATGGGTTCAAACTTGCCTAGCCCCAGCTTATCATTAGCTTGATCGTATAGTAAAACCAAATCACCCTTAGAGAACATGTGAGCGGAGACTTACCGATCGAAATGGGACTTGACTCACTTATTTTATGCTTCGACGAACAAATCAGTGAGACAATGAGTCTCATCCAGCCATTATAAATACAAGAGGTGCTCTTCTTGAGGGGAGGTTTCAAGGAGAAGTTTGACAGCTAGCTTGAGTGAAGGAATTTCACACTAAATCTGTAACATTGCTTCCAGACCATAGACTAGCTGGAATGGTGTGAA
Source organism: Pinus taeda (assembly GCA_000404065.3). Taxonomy (NCBI): domain Eukaryota; kingdom Viridiplantae; phylum Streptophyta; class Pinopsida; order Pinales; family Pinaceae; genus Pinus; species Pinus taeda. Next base: position 84,110 of record APFE031047703.1, on the reverse strand, counting down.
ACCAATTGCATCCTTGGTCGAGGTTCGGCAAGCCCACAAAGCTAAAAATAGCATAAAATGCCAATTGGACTTATGCATCCCAATAGTACACTGAAGCATTGTAACCAAAACTTTTTTCATAGCTTCAGCTTCACCATTGACCTGAGGGTAATACAGGGTTGAGCCATCATGGCGCAAACCCAATGCAGAGGTTAGCTCAGCCACCATGTAATCTCAAAAATGGGGGCCATGGTTAATGACAATGGATTGAGGTACGCAGAACCAATAAATAACATGATTGAATAGAAATTGAGTCGTTGTTTTACCATTTGCAGAGCATGTAGGAATCATTTCGGCCCATTTGGTGAAATAATCCATAGAAACGATAAAACAACCATGCCCCCCAGCCAAAAAAGTGTTATGTGTCATACAGTAAATGCCTCGTTTGGCAAAAGGAACAACAGTAATGACAGGGTGTAGGTGAATTGGTGAGGCGTGCATCTTGTACTACTTAATTTGGTCTTCATGACACTTGCAAACAACAAGGATGCAATCCTTAAAGATTGATGGCCAGAAATAACTAGCATGAAGGATTTTTTTAGAAGTAGCATAGCCAGACATATGACCGCCACATGCCTTAGAATGGTAGTCATTGAGAACTCTCTTAGCCTCCTCGAGAGTAAGACATCAATGAAGAACTAAATTGACACTGACACGGTATAAAGTATCTCTAATAATATGGCAGGGATGGGAGTGATGTCGAATATGTTTGCGATCATCCTTAGTCAATGCGGAATGAAACATGGACATCTGGAGATACACGATGATATCACTATACCATGGGTCAAGGGTGCTTATCAGGAAAAGAGTCTCATCGAGGAGATACTCATCTACACTAGCAAGGAGAGACATATAAGGAAGGGAGCAAATCAACTCGGAAAAAACTAGTGATTTCTTAGATTTGGCAGTAGTAAAAACCAAATAAAATTCTTGCAGGATGATAATCCATTTATAGTACTTTCCCCCTAGCAACTGACGCGTCAGTATGTAATTCATGAGGTTGCATTCAGAAATCACAGTAGTAGTGCGTAAGAGAATGTAGTGTTGAAATTGTTGAACAACTTGTACGGCAGCTAAAGCCAACTTCTCGACATGGGCATAACGTGTTTTGGTGTCAATGAGATTTCAACTGAGGTAGCAGATAACATGTTCATTGCCTTTGTTGTCGTCTTGTACCAACACCATAGCAATGGTGCTAGAGAATGTAGCTAGATAAAGGAAGTAATCACGATGATAATCTGGGGGATGCAGCAATGGAGCATTTATGAGGACAAAGTTAAGGTCATCAAAAGACTTTTGGGCAATCTCATCCCAAACAAAGGGCATTTTGTGCTTCAGAAGCTGAGTAAATCCTAAAGTTAGCCCAGCATAATTGGGTATGAAACAACGGAGGAAATTTGCTCTCCCCTGCAAGCTCTGCAATTGGTGCAATGAATATGGGGGGCTAAATGAGCAATGGCCTCGACTTTATGTGGATCAAGGTGAATACCTTCCTTAGACACAATAAATCCAAGGAGTCATCCAGATTCAACACAGAAAACACATTTATGTGGGTTTAACCGAATCTTGTAGTGTCTACAATGAAGAAAAATCTACCGAAGATGGTCACGGTGATCTTGTCGCTTACGAGAATGAGCGGGAAGGTCATCCAAATAAGGTTGAACGATGTTATGAATGTCATGAAACACATAAGACACCACCCTCTAAAATGTATCCCCAATAGGTTTTAGGCCAAAAGCTAGCTTTTTAGATGTGAAAGTACCCCACGGACAGATAAAAGCCATCATTTCTTGATTGGTCGGCACAATGTTAATCTGGTTATAAACAGAAAAACTATCCATAAAGGAAAACATTTCACTCCCATCACATTCATCAATGATCTGATAAATGAAGGGTGTAGGACAGTTATCCTTAGGATAGGCACGATTGAGATCATGGTAATCGACACAAACGCGGATCATGCCTTGTTTCTTTGCCACTAGTACAATATTAGACACCCAATTTGTAGGAGGGATCAGATAAATGAATCTATCTTTGAGAAGTATTTCAACTTCACCCTTGGTAGCTACTACTTTCCTAGGGTGCACTGGGCAAAGTCATTGGTGAACAGGCTTCACATGAGGATAAGTTGGTATTTCATGCACAACAATGCTAGGGTCAATGCCAGGAATTTCCTCATATGACCATGAAAACACATCACAAAATTATTGAAATGGATGAGTATGGATAATTTACCCCATTATGGACATTTTCAAAGACACCAGGCTTGAAAAAAATATCAATTGGAATCATTTGGGTAATGTTACCCAAATTTTCATTCGACCATACTTCATGAGGCATGATCAGCACCTGAAGTGGTAGGGAATAAAACTGAGAATAGAAATCTTCGAGACAAGTAGACACGACCGCCAAGCTAGGCAGGAATACGAAATGATGATGAGTATCATTCTAAGGAGGTTCCTCCAGAGACATTACTTCCATGATACTCTTGTCAACAAGAAAAGTCTCAACTAAGGGATCAGAAGATTTGGAAGCACCAAGTCATGGGGATTGAGAATATGTATCAAGAGAAGTCCTTGAAATAGGAAAATAAGAGGATACAGAACTTGAGGCAGAAACAATTTCCACATAATTGATTTTTCCAGGACTAAGTGGCATAACCTCACCCCAAGAATCAACGATATCTGGTGAAGGTATGACCTAAGGATCAGATTTGACTGAAATCATGTTGATAGAGGCAACATGAGGAGGTGGGAGTGGAAAAATTCCCATCAAGGTAGAATCTTAAAAAGTCCTACCCCCACACTCTCATAAGGAGCATTGTTGTTCTTGACATATAGAGCATTGCCATCTGACGAGGAAGAGGTAAAGAAATACAGTTGGTCAACTATGACGATCTTCCCTCGATGAGGAAAATGAATCACATGGAATAGGGATGAGGCTACAACATGCATGGCATGGGTCCAACTCCATTTGAGTAGAAGATTATAATTGAGATTAGTGTCAATAATCTCCACCTCGATGTGTACTGTCTTGCCCTCCAAAGTAATGGCAAGGTTGGGTAATACACCAAATGGTCGTGAATTGTTCCTGTCAAAAGCTTCCAAAGTATTAGGGGATTGGTTCAAAGTAGGAGAACCAATTTCCTTCGAGCAAGTGATTGACATGATGCAGGTAGAATCACCTTCATCAATGACAGTCCTATGAATGGTTTTGTCACTGATGACTACTTGAATGAGAAAGGAAACCTGATGAGGCAGTCATAGAACGTGGTTCTCTAGATCAAAACATACCAAATTGGAATTCGTAGGATCAATACTCCCAATAGCTAATAGCAATGGTTTCCGCTGAGATAGACAACTTTGGAGTACCTTGAGAGTAGACATAGCTGATGATGCCTCAGCCAAATCCTCAACAATATTATAGTGCTGAGTGGCTCAAGCGTTGGGATTATATGAGGAATTCCTTAGCACACCTCGAGAAGGTGGTCAAATGGATGAATCAAGGTTAGGATGCTCGATATGAAGAGGGCCAAAACTTGGGGCAGAGGAAGAAGGGGTGGTTGCATTCTTTTTCCCGGCTATCAGAGTAGGATTTTGATAATTTTTTTATCAGTAGCCACATTAATAGGCGTACTCATCATGAACACTTGAGATATTAAGGAAGCATATGATTGAGGCTGGTCTACCATTTGACTCTGCTGAGATAGAAATGGCTCTTTCAGGATAGTTGGGGTCCCTTTGAGCAAATGAATAACTTCAGATCGTCAGGGAAAATCCTTAATATAGTGATCCTCCTCACAAATGAGGCACAGATACTTAGGCTTCCATTGTGAAGAATCACTAGAAAATGTCTTAGGATGACCCTATTTTTTGGTGTCGACTTTACCCTTGCCTTTGCCTTTCTTGTTACCTTTCAAGGATTTGTCCATTATGGTAGACTAGAGAGTGTGGACCTCTAAGGTTTTACTAGGGCCAGGTGGATTCTGGGAGGAATTATTGGAAGCAGTGGCGAGACCGAATTCTATTTGGAAGAAGGTTTTGCAGGGGTCTGGGACATTGAACCAATTTCTCCATCAACAAGAGGTGTAGCCTGTGATTTCAATGTCATTGGATCGGATGATGGCCACAAATAACTCATTAATAACTCATACAAAGTTCCAGACTCAAAATAAATGAGGTCAAGTATTGGGCATGAGAAATGTCTTGTTCTTTGGTAATGCATCCACCCATAGCTATATCGCAAGAAATTGGAGTGAAAAATGACTTGGCAAACCATTTGGTTAGCAAATGATCAGCAATCTCAAATTTCATCAGGCTATGTTTACATCTCCATTCATGGATGTTATTGGTGATGCGCATCATAGTATCTTGCTTGAGCGATGTAATCAAATAGGTGCCAGTTTCATAGCGAACTGGACACTGGAAATGCATGAGGAAAGCCATGGCTAAAGAGTTGAAGTCATGGTAAGTACTTCAAGGGAGCTCGATGTAACACTTGGTTGCAGCACCTATAAGGGTTCGTTGAAAAAATGGAGATGAATAAAATCATCAATGTAGGAATTTGAAGAGCACTAGAGGTGATATGTCATCACATGGGCTTGAGGATCTTCTTTTGCTTTTCCATCAAACTTGGGACAATCACTCGGGATCTTGGAAGGAATTGGAGGCCAGTATGGCGAATGAAGAATTGGATCATTTGTGAGTTGAGACACATCTAGCAACTCTACTGTAGCCAAGAACAACAATTGAGTATTGAAAGGCATTGGAGGTCGATAAGCGGGTCCAACCGGAGGAGCCCATCCCTGCTGGTAAGGATTTTATCCCCATAGTGGAGGCTTTTAGACATATGGCATTTTATTTTTCCCCCACTGTAGGTTACCTTGGCTGTAGGGACAATTTTGACCTTGAACGCCTTGGAACTATCTCGCCATAATTTACTGATAAGCAACACAGAGGTTAAAAGGTTGTTGAGCCTGTTGACCTTGGACATATGGATATTGCACTTGTTGTCCCTGAACATATAGGTTTTGAACCTGTTGCCCCTGAACAAGAGGATTTTGGACCTATTGTCCTTGGACATAAGGATTTTTCACTTGTTATCCTTAGACATAGGCATTTTGGACTTGCTGCCCTTTGACAACAGGATTCAGGACCTATTGCCCTTAGACATTAGTATTTTGGGCCTACTGTTGCAGGATTTGACCCTGGCCTTATCCTTACAAGGGTTGAACCTGTTGATATGTATATAAGGGTTGATGCTTCCCGGGTTGGCTCTGCTACTGCAAGGATTGACCTTGCGACTACAAAGGTTATCCCTACGGCTACAGAGGTTAGCCTTGAGAAGATGTAGGCGGGGAGGTTTGTGGTGCATACTTCATGGTTTGCTGCAACTGTTGCAAGGGTTCCCCTATGGTTTTTTAGTTGCCCTTACTGCGGCATCATCTATCCTTGATGTTGTGTGGATGTCCCTAGCTGCAAAAAAGGTTTCCCTTGTTGCTGCAGAGGTTGTCCTTACTACTGCAGAGGTACTTGCACAGTTACCGGAAAATTTCCGAACTACATCTAACCATAGCCACCCAGAAAATTGGATGGACCAAGCTGAACATACTATCTTGGCTTAAGGATGTAAGGTAGGTTAACCATTCCTTGAGAAAAATATGGAACATAAGGAGCTTAGCACTGAACCTGAGCCTCATAAGGCTGCTAATACTAGAAATTGCTTGACCTTCATAGACCAATGGTATTTTGGACCTATTGGTACTAGACATTACTTGATCTAACAGGACGAGTAGGGTTTTGGATAACACCAGAAGAAGGTTGGCTCATCCCAACCATGTGAGCCTGTCAGCTACTCACATCGGTTGTGCCTGACATCATAAAAACACTCATATTCTCCCCCACAAATGGTGGTACAGTTAGGCCACTTACTGGAGGGGTCAAAGAACTGACAGCAACATGCCTCGAGACCGTTGGTTGAACTAGACGGGTGACTTGGACGGATGAGACAAAAGGGTTCAGAATAGTGGGTTGCACTGGGACTGAGGTAACGACAAAAAGCATCGCCTGTTGGGAGGTCGAGTTCTGAATGAATAGACTTGTAGTAAGCATGGCACCAGACGCCTAAATAGGTTTGTGATAAAGTTATGAGGCAGTAGGTGTACCTGAGACCAAGTGCTAAAGTCACATAATTAGGTGGAAAACCTGATACACATTGATGGGAATGCTCCCTGTGTAGGGGAAACCTTCAAGAGGAAATTGATGTTCTTCCTCTTCAACAGTGTGTAGAGTATAAACTTCTGATTGATCCAAAAATGTAACTGGAGCTTCAACTTCAGGTTCCATAGCTCAGAACAAACAGCGACGAATGGCTGAAGATTTATGAGGGGATAATTCCAAAGGAACACCTAGATAATCGTATAGACTATACGGACACTGCAGTGATATTACAACACGGTCGAAAAAAGGATTCGAGGGATATATAACTAGTCCAAGATGACCTTAAGTGGTTAGAAAACTCTTAGGAGTCTGGACGAGATTGTCTGCATATTTCGGGCCAAGATCAGAAGGTGACCTAGTATCTGAAGTAGGTGGAGGACGGGATGATAAAGGTTGAATGTTCAAAACGATTCCAAGTTCAACACCTTGGTCCTCGAGTGACTCTGGTAATTTAGGAAAAGGGTCCTTAGACAATCTTTCAGATGGAGGAGAGGAAGAGGAACTAGGCGAATCAAATGGTTCAGCCGTGATGACCTTATCTTAGTTAACAGGAAAAGAGAGATAAATTTCAAAGATTTAAAATTTAATTTAAGGAAAACTCATGATTTGGTCTATAAAATACTATCAAGATGTTATAAGATCATGGGCAACAATTTTTTAAGACACATAAATAAACTGGTGCTCTTTCATGTTTTAAGAGTCGAGAAAGAAGCAAAGATGACTCTATCACTTTTGATTGGAAATGAGATCAAGAGGACAAGTGCTTGAATGATATTTTAAGTTTAATGATTCAAAAATAGCACATGACTACTCCAGATGATCTAGGTTAAAAGGATTATCAGGCAACCATGAACTGCAGAATACCTCCCACTGAACTAAGAAGTATAGATAGGAAATCTCCCTGAATGTTGTGTTCGGTGTATCGTGTTTTCAAGGCAGTAGAATTGGCTTCCCATGGATAAAGCATTTTAGCCTAGAGGGGTCTCCCTTTATATACTCAACTCTATGGGGAGAACAAGTCTGTACTAGCATTGTCTAGTGCCAAATCTAATGATAGCTGCTAGGTTTAAAGACACCGGAACACGTCTCTAGCCTAGACCTTCTAGATATGATCATTAGGTTTCAAATGCACCTTAGATTAATTGAGTTCATTTTAAAGTTTATCTTGAATTATTTCTTGGTTTTCAGGCCTTAGCAATCTAACTCGAAAATTCCTAAATGCAGTTAAATGAGACAAGACCCTTTCAATTCGATGAATTGTCTACACTAGAGAGGGTAGAAAACACAATCAAATGCAAACAATCAAGAAAATGAAAGAAAAATGATTTTTCACTAATTCACTTTTTGAAAAAATAAACTAATGAAAAATTCATTCCAATTCCTAATTTCCTATCAGGTACACTCCAAACAATCCTTTCAGAAGTAAAGATAATTCTCTTTCTTTTCAAATGAAAATGCAATGTTAGTCTTCAATGATGCTAACTACCATAGCATATTAATGCACCAAACTAGAATCTTATACTTTTCATGAAATGACAAAATTAATTTCTCATAAAACACTCCAATGAAAAGGTTTCAAGACAATTGATTTTCAAACAAACTAAAAACACAAAATGATAATCTCTTTCAAACTAATGACGTAATGATTCTACCAAAAACAATACAAGAAATGTGATTTATGGCAGAAAAGAGACATTTAGACAAGCAAATGAATCTTTTCAAAATTGTGTAATGGACACCCAAAGCAATGAGAGGACTATAAATGAAAGATAAGGAGTAAATGCACCAACAACTTGACTAATTGAGTTCACAATTAGCTGAATGAATGACAACTTAGATGCCCTATGGCCAAAAACCATCCAAGGACTGAAGAAATCAAGAAAGAAGAAGGCAAGTCAAAAAGCAAGTAAACCAATTGAAATGCAGCTTTCCAGTCAGGGAGAAGACAGTGTAAACAACTTACAAGGTAGAAATTAAGACAGCAAGACACATTGACCAAGATCTAGGGTGAACCCTAATCTTCACTTACAGGCATTGATGCGACTGCCTAACTGACATCAAGTGCCAGAAGGGGGTTGGCGCAACTGTTTTTGAGCATATCATGTTGATAGGCGTGGATGTCAACAAAATAAGTGAGCTGAGTGAGAATGCAAAGAAAAAAATAAAAAATTCCAAAAGTTGAGACCGAACTTGCTACTGTGAATTTCAAACTGAGAGCAGTAAACAAAGCAAAGCAGACATAACTAAAGAGAAATGGAAAAACTAGACAAGTTCACACAAAACCATGAAATTCCGAACAAGTAAATAGAAGGATTGATTTCCCTAGTGGCGTCACCAATTTGTGGTGAAGTAAAATTCTAAGTGTGGACACAAACAATTCCTCTAGCTCGATAGTGCGTCTCGCCACAAAAGAGATATTCTATGGAATATTTCCTTAGCTTAGAACCAATTAATAGGGCCTACCTCTTAGTACGCTTATCCCTTTTGATGATGACCTTGCTTGCTCACCCCAGCTATCTCACGTTCCCTTCTTCGAACACCTGAAACAAGTAAACAACAACAAATAATAACCGTGATAACAGACAAAATGTATTCAACCTACTTAACAAGTCAAAAAACATTAAGCCCTAAACATGTGATATGACATATTATGTAGGAAATCAATCGATAGTTGCATATATATTAAATTAAGAAGAGACAATAACCATTGTCTTGATGTTGTTGTTCTCCTCTGACAAATCGGGTTCCCATACACTTTTGTTAACATTCCATGATGGCCCCAAAAAATATTAGTTTTAAGGCTCTTCCCTTTAGTCTTCACACTAAACCAAATTCACACTTCTCCCCCACACACAAATAGAGAGCTACAACTATCAATAATTTGTTGATTACTTCACAATCTAAACTTCAGCAAGATCTTATTTAGAACTAGCACACCAACACTAGCTTGTGCTTAGGAAAAATGGAGGTTTTAAATATCATGGATGGAAGGGAGATGGTTCCTCTTGTCATGGGAGAAGGTCTTATCTCTTGAGGTAGTTCCATCCTAATAGGGGAAAGGAGCCCAAACTAACATCCTCGACTCCAACCATCCAAACCATTTACCAGACTTTCTTTGTGAAGATTCTAGAGCTGGAAGCTTTGGCTCCTTATTTAAAAAACTTTCCAAAAGAGGATCAGTGTGACTAGAACAAGGCTCAGTCACTCCGGTCGGTGCTAGGGATAGTTTTAATCCATACATATAGGTGCGAGGAGGACACAGATCATTAGCGTCGATCTTGTAAACTGGGAAAAACAAAAGATTTTTTGGAAATGTTGCAAAAGGGAATTGTTCTGCTAATGAAGAGGGACACAATGGGAGTTTCTTCATGAAAGGAAAGCATGTAGGTTTCATTGTAGAGGTCCTCCAGGATCAAGGAATGGGGAATACAGGGACAATGAAAAAATGTTGTGTAATAGAAATGATTAGAAAAATTTGTTGAAACTACTTTAGAAGGGAAATGAACTTTATAAATATTTACATTTTGTTACCTAAAATAAAATTACACAACCCAAATTCCATGGTGGGTGGTGACTAAAGGACGGTGTCCTTTTTGGTAAGGCACTAGTTGCAAGATGTTTCTGGAACTATCTACAAATTGAAAGAATCAAGTGCAGTTATTAGTTGAAAAATGTATTAACCAAAGTTGGTTATTGAATGGATCAGAGCATAGAATAAAAGTGTAGCAAATGTTTCCAACCATTGGAAGGCTCTCACTCTATCATTTCTAATAATAATAATAATAATAATAATGATAAAATTAGAGTGAACAGTGAGGGATGGAAGATAGATTCCCACTAGAGGAGATGGTATAATGGGATATAATGTTAAAATATTTCTCCTTGAAGGAATAATATATTTCTTATAGCAAACTGTGAAGGCATCATTAGATAAAAATTGGAGATCACTTGTATACCATAAGTTAGAAACAAGGCCACCACTTAAGGAATAGCTAAATATTCCTAGAGGATGGGAGAATAATTGCAACAATTTCTTGTTGTAATGAGAGAAGGCACATATAAGGCCACTTAATAAAGAGAATAAATGTGTTGGGGTTTTCAATGAGTCAAGTGGAACTTATTCAACAAAAATTGGATATAAACTAAAATTAAAATGTGTAGGAACATAGAAAGAAATTTTGGGTAAATTTATGGAAGCTAAAATCCCCAGTGAAGAGTCTCCTACTATTATGGTTGATGACACATAATAAATTGTTGACCTAGGAATCCTTGCAGTAAAGAAATTTTCATAGGTCAAATATTTGTTATCTTTGTCGAGGAAAGTAAGAAACTTCTCAAGATTTATTGCTTACCTATGAATACACCAAAGAGGTGTGGAATGGACTTCAAGCCAATATATCATTGTAGAATATCTGGAAAGAAGAAAAATTATGTGGCTTCCTAGAGGATGTTTTCACTCAAATAAGACTCAAAATATGGATATTTCCCACCCAATTATATATTGGAGTATTTGACTCATCAAGAACTCAGAATTATTTGAAGATAAATTTATTCTTAGATAATTTTTATTTTATCTAAAGCAAGGTTGTAAGAGTATCAAATAGAATTGATTATAAAGGTTCCTCGAGTTGTAGGTACTTTGATAATTGACAAATTTGATCTTCAATCCTTCTTCAATTGGGAAAATCAACGAAACAACCAAATTTTTGGTATTGGGTTTGTCTCGTGCGTATCATAATTTATTTGTTTCATTTCAAAGCAAATGTGGGAGAGGGAACCAAAACTAGAGGTGAGTTATTGGTTTTTTGTTATCTCCTTAAATGTTCTCTACACAAGGAAGTTAGACCCTTAAAAACATTGGGAATCCTCTTTGGTTATACAGAATATACAAGGAAGTGGTAGGATATCAAGCTTATCATTCACCCCTTTAGCACATTATATTCAAGATATTATGTATTACTTTGATCACTTCGAAGCTCAACATGTTTACGAGAAGGTAAATGAAGTAGTTTATTTTCTCTTAAGGAAAGGATTAGATCTACAAGTTGGAAAAAAAAAATTGTGCCTCAAATAAATGATGTTTAACAATTTATATTAGGGAATATATGTTATCTTTAATCTTAGAGTGTATGGATAATCTAGTTGCTAATGAATTTTAGGTTTTTTTTAAGTCCCAATTATTTGGTAATTTTGTACTTATCTAATAGGGTATTTGGACACTTAATCTTGTAATCATTGGCATAAATAAATATTTGTTCAAATATTTCTTACCATCAAAAGGACAAACCTATTAAACTCAATAGATGTAATGCATGTAAGGAAAACACTCAAATTTATGCTTGAAATAAAAGTATGCTTTTTCTTCGGAAAATATAATTATATAGAATAAATTGAGATAAATGTACATTGTTTTCTATTCAGTTATTTCATTAAAAGTATAATTCAAATATCTCTTCTCATTAAAATTATTTTTATCTATGCTAAAATTTGGCATTCACTTTTATTTATCAAATAAAAAACTCATTATGATAAAGAATAAAAACAAAATTTATTGTTATATTTTGATCACAAACACACAAGAATTTAGTTGTAAAAAAGGAGCAACATTAGCAATTGCAAGCTTGAGAGAAAATATAAAGAGGATAGAATGAGAAACCACTCTTTAGACTAAAAAGTCCAAGAAACAAATTCAAATTATGAGGTCAAGAGACCAATGGAATATCTTGAATAAATGGGATGCCATGAGTACATATTTATAACATCTATTGAAGAGAGGAACAATGTGTATTAGGTGTGGTTCCTTAGTGCATGCACATCTATGAAAAAATAAACCCCCCTTGGTTTCAATTAAGTATCCCACAAATGAATTTAACAGGTCAAAAATAGAGTTAGAGCCGTAAATAGAGTCAAGTAGCCCAAAATAGAGTGAGAAATTGTTATAGTTAAAATATATATATTTAAAAAAAATTATTACACACCATGTACACCAATGTGAGCATGGAGAACAACTCTAATATAGATTAGAGAGACAAGTTACACAATAACTCCTTAAAGAGAAGGATAACCTCCTCCACTACCCATATATATTTATACATTCACTATCAATATTCCTAATTTTGTCAATAGATAATATGATCACTATTTCATGGAGAACGTTATGAGAACAACAACAATGTTGGGTGGACTTTGATATGACTATTGTCCTGGTTGAGAAGCCTTAAACACCCCAACAAGATCTCACTCATGGCTTCAACCTAATATGAATACTTAAGCACATATACTAGTAAGAAATATTTTATAGTTTCTAAAAGACATCCTCCTAGCTATCATCTAGGGTCTACTCATCCAATTTGAAGAAAGTAATCCCCATATATACCAAAAAGAAAAGTAAAATAAAAGATAATGCTTTAATGGGTCCTTGAGTAATGGGGACCTATAAGAAACTTCGCAAGGGCTATGGATGCTCACTAGCAATAAAGCAATGCTTGTGATTTCCAATGACTTTGTTGAGGCTTTGATTCTTACTGGAAATAGGAAAACACCAGAACCTCACTCTTAAATGCTTGAGCTTATTGTATCCCAAAGCATCCTTTTCTTTTTCACATTTGAGTCCAAAGTGAAAGAAAAGAGCATTTACAATTTAAACTCTTCTAGTCCTACCAAGGTAGGAACCAAAATTAGGAAAATATAAGTCATGCAACTCAACATTCAATAGCTCTTAGTATTAGGACCATCATAATAGGATTGATACATCGTGCATGCATGCCAATTACAGGGTTTAGGAAATATTTTCATACAAATGCATATATTCAAGGGTCATACCAATGTTTAGATAAGTGTTGTAGTTATTACAACACCCTCCTCAATTCCCTTGAGTCACTTTTGATAGGAAGGAATTGAGGCGCCCACTATTCTAAAGTCTAAACACCATATTTCCTAATTTTCTATTCCTATCAATCCTTAGTGGAGTCTCTGCCTTGAGTTGTTGTATGACTAATTTTTTATTTTACACAATGTAAATATAAGGCATAAAGGACCAAGTGATTCTTATTGACTTCACCTTTTGAGGTAACTTGGTGAAATCAATATTGTTCTTTGTTGGCTTGTATGGGCCTGAACCAGGTTTAGAGGTGATTTAGCCAAGCAAATCTTGGTATTACTGTCCCTTTCGGCAACAAACCGCAGAGCACGGATTGAGGTCTCACCCGATGTAGTATGGGAGGGTGCTAGAACCAGGTTTCTGCACCCAGGGGATGTCTGATGAGCTTCTGGAAGTCTGCATTTTGACCCTGCGCGCATGTCATTGTGTGCACATGTTATTCCTTCGCAACCTATGATGTTGTTTCCATGTAGCCCTACTCAGGGCACAACCCATGTAATACCCAAGTTCCATGCTATTTAGTATGTTTATTACCCAATTTCTTAACTTGGGTGTGTAAGATTAATGGTTATTACAACATATTTAGCAATCATATCAGTGCACACAATAAATAAACCAATATAAACGTAAAGAAGGAAATGTACAACAAATACATAGAAATAAGAATCGACTTCTCTTTATTAATATTTAATCTTGATTACAGACTCGACACCACATTGCACACTCATCTGCAAGGGTCTACACACTCAGTTGCGGACTCTACTAGGCCTCTGCACACTCAGATACAGAGCCTTTTCCTATTACTATGACCCAATACACTTAGAATCCTAATCTAAGCTCGAACCATTCATATTCTTCTCTCTAATTCCTTCACCATCTTTCCAACTTAGAGCCTTGCTCTATTTATACAATCCCATGCTTTGTGAACCATGGGTAGGTAGACATGACTTTACATTACATGGCATTAATTTAGGGTGGACAGTCCTATGACTTAACCTATACTTCGCACTCTGCGCCTGTAATTCGCGGTTACAAAACTGTTAAACAAAACTTGGGATTTGAGCCCCAACATGCTATTGGGGGATTCCATGCCCAATAGGCCCCCAACACAATCATCGTGACTCGTCCCAAGTCACTCTATTGGTGCGGTGACCTTGGCGTGGACTCCCTCCAATTGGTATCGTACTGCTTGGAGGTCTGCGACGCACTGTTCTACGGTTTGTTGGACCTGCTGCATGCATTCCTCCGATGCTTCTTTGTGAGGATCAGCTACTTTCTTTAGCACACATATCTCCTGCATATGTGCGATCTTTCCCTCAATGTTAGTCATAATGGTGAAGGCCTTATCAATCCAAGGCTGGACGTGCACCTTGAGAAGTGTCTCTTTCTATCTGGCGGCATCCACCTACTCTTTTAGTGCCCTTTCTTGTTGCATTTTTTCAAATCATTGGGTCAGGATGACTATCGACATAGTTCCCTTGATATTATCATATTGTTCCTGTAGTTCACATGCCTCTATTTCTAGGCATTATATGTTGGGGTCCTCCTACAAGGATGTGAGGACATCAAAAGCTTGGCCCAACATACCAATACAGTCCTGCACTACCCAATCAATTTCTTCCAGTCTTATTTGAATCACGCTAACGCATTTCTCCCTAACTTCCTGAGGAGTGGAAGGTTGCACCTTCATCTGCAGCTCAGCAATCTGGAGGTTCAACTCTAGCTGCAGTCGTGTTGTTTCCTCACATGCGCTACGGACTCCACTTGCCAAACAATGGATCTACATCTCTATTGGTAGGTTTGTGGTGATGGAAACTCTCGAACTCACTGACATGCTTCATCAATTTTTTGCACGATCTGCTAGTTCTGTGACACTAATTCGTCACACTACAGGCTGAGCTATTTGATGTTGATCTTCTTCTCACTCATTACTTAGCTCGCGCAGCCCTCCCTGGTGTGTATCTCTGTTGTTACGCCATCCTGCAGCTGGTACAGTGTGTCTCGCGGAAGAGCATCCAAATTTAGGCCCATTCCCTTAATCTTGCTTACTACGGCATAGTCATCCTCATTCTTTGCTACTAGTGCTCCTTCCGGTAGCACTATGTTGCTGGCCATATTTGCACATAGTAGCTGCTCCACTGCTGATGTGCCTATAGTGTCGTAGGTGGCTACTATTCCTTCCTGTGGGGGTTGCACCTGAAGTTCTTACAGCTATGCCCTTAGGGCCCCCAACACAATATGTTTCTCCATCATGGGTTCCTAGAGTGCTTCCCTGGTGACCTCGTGAACCGTGTCGCGATGTCATAGAGGTCACCTTGTGTCAGTGTAATCTGTTTGATGTGCAGTTTGGATGCCTTGACCATTTTTCATGGACCTGATCTCTCTGTGACGCATGACCATTTTAGCCAAGTGGACATTGCTCTCGAGTCCACGCCTTCTACTATATCTGGGCCCTATCCTGTAGACAAGTTCTGGCCCCCTTCCTCCTACATCGTGGTGGCCCCTTTTGCCTACGTTGCTACTGCTTTTTGGCAACCTTTGCTTACTCTGCGGCTACTTTTGCTACCTCATAGATAGCCCTTACCTCTGCGGTCACTTGTTCATTACGCTTTTGCTGGGCTAACTGGGTGATACACAACTTGGTTGCCTCCTTTTTCTTTTTGTTTTTGTTCTATCCTTCTCCGCCAGATCCAAGGTACACCAATCAGGAGGCCATGATTCTAGGAATGAAAAGATCACATCATCAATAGCAATGAAGGGGAGCTTGGTCCATGTCTATGTCAGATCCTTACGTGATTTGATATACACATTATGTATATTCACCTTGAAATCTACAAAGCTCCGAAGATTGTTGTACACTGTGGGGGATAGGCGCGGTCTCTTGTTGATCCACATCTAGATGCTCACCTCCATGAGCACCCAGAATATCTTTGTTTCATGGATATGCATGGTGTCCTTAGTAGCCTAGAGTGACGCATACTTTGCGGCCTCTGGTAAGTCCTATTCAATATTAGGGAACTGACTATCCTCAGGTAGTTCCCCTGTAACTAGTAAAATAGACAAGAGCAACAACGCATAGTGAAAGGTCTTTCCCTACTCCTGGGATTCCTTGTAGTTAGTTAGGAACTCCTCACAGATGAACTCGGCCTAGTTTAATTGGACTCCCTCAGTGCATTGTTCTACCAGTGCAACTACTGGCGCTAGTACCTCATCTCCATGGAATTTTCGCATTACCTTCCCGACCAAGAGTTGGGGGGCTACACGAACCTCTTTATATTTTATGCTGCTAATTGTGTAACCCCTCTTTTTCTTTTCTAGTTTGTATTTCTTCTTCATGGCCTCTGCGAACGCCAAATCTTCACTTTTTTCAGCTATCTCTACAAGGTCCTTTCCCTTACAGGGGAGCTAGGAAATCTTGTGGATAAGATTCGTCGTGATGGGAATAGGCTCCTCCAACCATAAGTACCCATCATGCACTAGGAAAAGCAGCTGCTTGATGATGAAAATTGTTATAGGCACGCAATGAAAGTGTGGAATCCATAGTAGCTGAAGTAGTCTGGCCTTCTCCACACCGTGAAGCCACTTCTGTAGCTCTAGTGTTCTAACTAACCCCTCTGTGCTCTGCTTCATGAGGTTATGAGTCCCTAAATGTGGGAACTTCTCACTATATGCGAGGTCTCAATCTTCAAACTTCATTGTGGGCATTCGGCCCAACATCAAGCCCTCAAACACAGTTCCATTGGGGAGGAGTGGGGTTTGCAGTGCACTCTTAGTGGCATCCAAATCCTTAGGTGCCTTAGCTTTCCCTTTCTGCAGAGGAATGTACTCAAGCAATTTTTCTATAGTGCGCATTGGCTAGATGTCTTCCTCCATGTCTTCAACTACCTCTATCTCATCAAAGAGAGCCTATAGGTCCCCCTCCTCATCATCTATCTCAATGGTGACAGTCTTGCCCTTTTCTTCCATGGAGAGTTTACCAAACTGCGGATTCCGCGGGGACATGCAGACTGGTCCTGCTCCCTGCTTATCCTTCTTAGGCCTCAACGTCTGAGGTGATTTTGATATTTCCAGCGTGACCCTAGTGTCTCCAGGAACATCATGCAACATGGGGTTTTCCGTGGCCTCATCGGTGGTTCCTTCTACATAGCCCAAACCTCTCCTAGTAGTTGTCATTGTGCTTGAGCTGTTTGTGGTTTTTTGCGAACTTCAAGGCTCAAATCTTACTCAGCGCACAACACTATGTGCTCTAATAAACTACTCAAATCTGAAATGAACAAGTGTTGTCATGTGGTTAGCCCCTAGAGTTTTATTGCACCTTTTGAATTCAGATTTGAACATTCCCCCCAATTCTGAGCCATCAATGCTTTCTTGGTAGAAAATTGCCCTAAATCTAGCTCTTAATTCATGTCTTAAATGCCTGTCACCCACTCCCTTTTGCCTTAAATTGAACATCTCATCAGGAACAGTGATACCAATGGTTACTTCCCATCCTACCCATGCGGTAACGCAGCCCCCTGTGCACGGATGTGAACCTTGTGCCATGTTGATTCTGCGTGCACCTCCCTCATCACGTACCTCCCAAATAGATTCTTTTAGAGTCCTATGCTCTCTTTCCACTGTCTGGAGCACTAAGATTGTGCTCCCTACGACTAGTTAGTTGGTCGCACCATTTGTTTCGAGACTTCAACTCACCTTCCAGCATAGTCCGCGGAAACTCCTCAATGGTCTAAATGATCACCAACGCCGCACATTCTACTGTATGCAGTGGACTTCCCTGGTTACTGCATTTGGTGAGGTGTGGTCGTAGCCATGGCAACAGAGTCATAAACTCTTGGTGACAATCTTCTAATGTAGTGGTATGGTCATCTGTATCTTGCTTTTTCATCCTTGGTTCATGAGGAGACATGCTTGCATGATCTCGTTTTCTATCCTTTTGATTTCAGCATCCATCCACATGTTTTTCTTCCTTAATTGTACACGGTCCTGTTCGAGTTCATGAATTCTAAGGTTTCGTCACTGGATAGCTTCCTGAATCCTTAGGTGTTCGTCCTCGCATAGACATGTGATTTCTTCCTCCTAATCATCACGCATTGTCACAACTGTAGGAGCCATTTTGTGCAGAGCCCTTTTTGTATTCTCTTCAAGAATTATGGTTTTTACTCTATTCTGCATCTTTGGAATCGTCTCCACATTCAGGGTTTTTCACATGGTCCTATAGGCCCATTGAACCGTAGGTACGCGCAGGTCACAATCAGTTCATCTCGTCTGGTGAACATTGTTCAGTACTTCACACACCCTATTGATTGCCTCGTCATGGAGAATTAGTAGTATGCGTCACCTTTCCTGCTGCTGCGGTTTGTTCTAATTCTCTAGTCTGGGGGTGGTGTGTGCTTGTGCGAACTATACATCATATATCTGTACCCATCGGGAAAGGTGGGTGCACAAGTTTTTTTGCCCCTATTGATTGGCTTTTGTTTGGAGCTAGGATTTTCCAAAACGTAGGTGCATCATCCTTCTACATCCACACCAGTCCTTAAAATTTCCTTGATGTATACCGCACCATCATGCGGGTGTTGCGTGCAGGGCCCATTTCAACGCATTGAACCGTTGCTTCTCTGGTATCGCGCTTTCAACTTTTCTCAAAAATTCATCTGCCGATGTTGATCCATCATATGTCAGCAACAACCTTGCCTCTTTTGTCACGTAGCGCAATGATCTAATCATCATGTTGCAATTAATAGTTGTTACTTTGTGCATCTGATTCTGCCATCGCTCTATCTCTTCGTCTGAATCCGAAGTGTAGGAGCTTTCACGCTCCCACAAAATCCTTCCATCTACAGTTATATTCACCCAATCCTCTTCTCATGTAGTTATCTTGTAAATAAAATTTATATGGTCATCACTATTACTGGCATGCATTGGTTCAGTGTATTGCACTCCTTTGGCTGGGTCTAGTGGTACTATTACGCGTAGTGACTTTTTCTCAAAGATCATTTTGCGCTTCTTAAGATTTATGACTCTATTCATATCGGTAGCCCAGTATATTCATAGTAGTGTGAGATAGGGATTACTTTCATCGATAATCTTTATCACTTCAAAATCCACTTGCGCACTTGAACCTTCAATATTGACTGTTAACCCTTATAATCTTCCCATTGGAAAAATCTTCTGTTGGTTGGCCATTCGTAATCAAATAGGGGACCATTGTAGCACGGGTCTGCCCATGCCTTCCGATGTTTGATTTGGTATTACATTCGTGTCTAAACCTAGATCTAGGGTTACCTGATCCATTTTGTACTCACCTATTTGTGCAGTCAACCTCATTTCCCTTCCTGTGCGCAATGCATGCTTTCCAAGTTTCCGAACCATGCACGGTTCTCCTGACCCTGTGCACCTAGTGATAAGTTCTTGTAGTCATTTGACTGCCTTGCTATCACACAACAGTTTCATGCATGTCTCCAGAAAGGTAGTGAGCATTGAAGGATCCATCCCTGGTTCTAGTTGATCCTTACTACCTGAAGTGGCGGCCTCTGTGAAGCTCTTTTTAGCTTCCATGAATGTCTCCTTCACGCGTTCTAAATCAAACTAGGGTTCCTTTGTAGGAGCCTTGTAAACCCATGCACTTTCTTTTGGCTGCTTCCCCTTATCATCTCCCATGGTCATACCACTCCTAAGCATCATGTTTACATTCGAGTCTTCTTTGCGTGGCTCAAACCTCATCATCTATAAATTCTGAGTCGGAGGGGCTTAGAGTACCCCCTTTTCTTGCATCCTCGCTATCAACGAAGGGCAACCTTCTACCTCATGATCAAACTGAGTATAGCACCAGCATGATATTCTTGTCGGGTTTGTAAAATCGTTAGCATAGTTCCCTAGCCCTCCATAATTGTAACAAATTAGTTGTCTGTGACCCCTTCTTGGTCCCATTCTGCCTCGACCTCGACCGTACCCCTAAAACCTAGCTTGCATCATCCCTAAATTTGGGTCAATGACTCACATTTCAGTATGTACCTTGTAGGCAGGATTCCAATACATCATTAATTCATATCTTTGGTAGGTGCGTTTGTCATGGCCTACCAACCTGTAGAAATTACAAAAAAATTGTTGGGATGTCTGCGTATACTTCTGCAACAGATGACAATTATCCGTGGTGTGTTTTCCTCTTATATGGTAGACCATGCACCATAATGCAGACGTCGTACTTGACCCTGCCTATGCCTCCTATCTTAGTGGCATAGACCCTCCTCCTACAAAGTAGTTCACGAATATGGATAGTGGTCCTTGTCGTGCCCTTGGCCTTTGCATTTTATGCGCCACACTTCCTCGCACACCTCTGGTCGAGGTGTCCTATCATGTTTCAAACTTTGAATTTCCAGAAAAAGATTCTATAGTTGCGCATGGATTTGTTGGACTCCCAACCTAGGGTCTTGTATAGGGGTCTCATGCAATCTAATTTCCATCTCCAATGCTTCAGCCTAGGTGGAAAGTTTTTGCTGTGATAGCGCCGTCCTTAAATGTGGTGTCAAAGATGCTACAAATCATGCGCGATGTTGTGCATATGTTAACATCATATTGGCTTCACAAATCATACTCTTCAACCTTTGGTCCAGATACCAAGGGGTCTTGCCTAGGATCATCGCGATCTCCTTAAACCCGAGGATTGATTATGTTTCTAATTTTGGCCTGCTAAATTCCCTAATCAATGCGGCTTGGATCTCTGCAATTCCTATGTTTGGGTGGTCATTTGAATGCTTGATATGCCACGTTAGTGTGCGATCTTGCAGCATGCTCAACAATGTATCCTTTTTAATATTACGACACCCTATGCTTCCCATACTACTCTTACCACAAACTAGAATTGGTCTGGATCTTCGTTTCCCACTCCTCTGAATACCGATAGTTTAATCGCACTCGCCATAATAAATTGTGGTGGTGGGGAAGGTGGGGTGGGCAGAGATGGAGGTGAGGAGGGTGAGAGGGGTAGAGGTGTGGGTGGAGGTGATAAACACAGAATACGTTGCCTTATCAGACTGACCACGCTTCTCGGAGAAACTTTCGTGATCTCTTCCTCACTTTCCCATGAGGGTGAAATTAAGGGATTTTTTTCCAATTGTTCATTACTTCCACTTCTATAGATCTTCCCACTTTGCATAGTTCCAAAAATTAATTTATTCGTATAACCAGCTTTTCACACAATAACATCTTAATCCAAGTGTTCAAAGATTTAATATACTTACCTTGCTGTCCCTTGAGAAAACGTTGTTTGGCCTCATTGTAGCTGATGGTCGTGTCGACTGCTAACTCAATGATAAATCCTCCTATTATTCAGTCTAGCCAATGGTCCACGACTTGTGCTATCTTACCTCTTGATGCTTCTAGTCTGCGCACTACTTCTGGAGTCCACATTAATGGTTTGTCAAGCCTATGCCTTCCCTCGTTGTCTGCTAACTTCGTGATCCACTCATACAGTTCAGAAGGAAAGGATGCAAAGAAAATCTCGTGGATTTACATGCACTCCAACCATAGTTCCTTAAATACCCATGAAGTTCTATTTTCTTGCACCGTGAACTCGTGAATCTTCTTGCCCAACCACTCTTCAACTTCTTTCTTTGTTGGATTCCAATGGCACGAAATCAGACATCCCTTATGCAGATCCCAGTCCTGGAAACGAAACCATTTGTTGGCTTGTGTGGGCCTGACCCAAGTTCAGAGGTGATTTAGACAAGAAAATCCTAGTACTACTGGCCCTTTCAGAGGGTGCTAGAACCAGGTTTCCACACTCTGGGGATGTCTGATGAGCTTCTGGAGGTCCGCAGTTTGACCTTGCATGCATGTCACTATGCACACTTGTTATTACTTCATAACCTGTGATGTTATTTCTGCGCATCCCTACTTGGGGTGCTACCCGTATAATACCCAAGTTCCTTGCTATGTACTCTATTTATTACCTATTTTCTTAACTTCGGTGTATAAGATTAATGGTTATTACAGCATATTCAGCAATCATACCAGTGTGCATGATAAATAAACCAATATAAATGCAAAGAAAGCAATGTATAACAAATACACAAAAATAAGAATCAACTTCTCTTTGTTAATCTTCAATCCTAATTACAGACTTGACACCACCCTGCGCACTCAATGGCAGGGGTTTGCGCACTGAGCTGCAGACTCTACTAGGCCTCTACGCACTCAGTTGTAGAGCCTCTTCCTACTACTATGACCTAGTACACTCAGAATCCCACTCTAAGCTCGAACCATTCGTATTCTTCTCTCTAATTCCTTCACTATCTTTACAACTTAAAGTCTCACTCTATTTATACAATCCCATGGTCCACGAACCATGGGTAGGCCAACATGACTTTACATTAGATTGCATTACTTTAAGGTGGACAACCCTATGACTTAACCTATACTTTGCGCTCTGCACCCACAATTCGCGGAGTCTTGCAAAACCTTAACCAAAACTTAGGCTTTGAGCCCAAAAGCATGATGTGGCGGTATTCCATGCCCAACATTCTTGATTGAAGTTGAAAAATTAAAATAATTTTTGTCATTATAATATCCCTTAACTCTTCTTCAAATGATAAAAATATAAATATTTTCAACCAAATTTTTTTTTAAATCTTTTTCACGAGTGTAGCACTGGGCTAGCCAACAGGCTAGAACCACATCTCAATGCATATGCTTAAATATTGACTTCTTAAACCTTTTGTTATGTATCACTCCTTCAATCAAAAAGTTGGCACTATAGCACTAATATAACACATAAGGGAGCACTACAACTTGGAACTTATACTTAACATTTGAGTTCACTTATCCTTCCAGGTTGTTACATATCTCTAGGTGAGTCACCTATCCAACATTGCACTGCCTCCTTAATCAATGAGGCAGTGACACACTGCACATTTTGGTAACCTAAAAGGTTATTTTCCATAGCACCCCCTTAATGGGTAAGTCAGTGTTATAACACTAGGCTAAAAAATAACTCAAAGCTATAGCACATGAAAGAGACCTCAACATAATTTTTAAGCACCTTACATTGTGTCCCCAACACATACTATATCACTACTTAGTGATTTAATCGAGAGCATGTCCCTAGGCTAGACATCAACTCAACACTATGGTGCATCAAGGGACTTCAAATTTAGGCTTTGAACACTCTAAATTTTCCTCCCTCAACATAACATATAACTCACTTGATAGTTGATTCATCACTATAGCACTTGACTAACCACCAAGTCAATGACATAACACATTACAAAGTATAAACTTAAAATTTAATAGTTTAAAATAAGTTCTCTCCTCCACATG
The DNA here is from genome assembly GCA_000404065.3 of Pinus taeda. Classification (NCBI taxonomy): domain Eukaryota; kingdom Viridiplantae; phylum Streptophyta; class Pinopsida; order Pinales; family Pinaceae; genus Pinus; species Pinus taeda. Next base: position 60,659 of record APFE031047703.1, on the reverse strand, counting down.
ATATAGTGCATTTCTTAAAAAATAGGTTAGTGAAATAGCATTATCCTAGCCAACTATGTCACTTTATGGGTGTTTAGACTTTGTTAGGTTCCTATACCAATATGAGTCATAATTTTGAATGTCTAATGTTAAGCCTTGTAATATTGTACATACCTTTGCTTTCTGCAAATGTTTTTCATATTAAAAAATTAAAAAATGTAAAAAGGGTATATCTTAAAAGTATAATCAAAAGACAAAATAATAAGAAAAGGTCTAAAAAATGAAAATATATGAAACCCAAAAGACAAAAAGAGACCATGAAAGTGAGCAAGTCAAAATGCCACTAATATTTAATTTTATGCATAATAATGATTGTGTGCAACTTGTTACTCATGCCACAATCCATGGTAATCAAATGGTTTAATCTTGATTATACCATGCTTTAAATTTTATATTTATAGTAAGAGAATAAAATCTGACCAAATAGTTTAACCTTGGCAGATCATTTGGTAGGAAGAGAAAATAAAAGAAGCTCATCAGTTTAATCTAAGCCCTTGGATGATATAAGGTTAGAATTAGTTAGTTTGCTTTGTAAAAGAAAAGGACTTGATAAGGATTTTCTAGCCTAAATGCACCCAAATAAAATGAAGAAAAAATGGTAGGATGAGTAAATGGGTAAGTAGTAGAAAGGTTGCAGAAATATCAGATGATCACACAAAAGCACTTATGTCATTGTTTTAAATGAATTCTTCAAATATGCATAAGCAGTAAACAAAGAAAAGATAATGGTTCACAATATGGTTTACTTAACATCCCCTCATTTATTTCACCCCTTTACTTACTAATTTCCCACAAATAAGTTGTAAGTGTTCAAATCCTTTAAGTCAAAGGGGCTCAGAGCATTTCTCTGACTTTTGGAGGGATCGAACCCTCGGTTTGGTGACTTATGGGCATAAGTTCTAGAATCCCCTTCATCAAAAATTCATCTCCCTTCATTTCCCCTTATTTCCCTAATAAAGCCACACTTTCCCATGGTTGACACCATTTACTTAGGAAAAGTGAATCACCCCCATGTAAATCGTATTTCACCCAAAAACCCACAAAAACACTTTAATCTAAGTATTGAAAGTATGAAAAGCATGCAAACGTGACATTCCACCTTTTACTAAGAAAAAACCCACTCTGCCCTTTATATTTCATATTAATTTCTAATTGTATCATATAAATTCCCCGAATTCCCATTATCCTGTATTAAATTAATTCCATATATAAAATACACCAACCTTTAGTTTTAATAAAAAAATAATAGAAATTGCCCATGCCCCAATATAATTTTACTTAGTTTTCCTAATCCTTGTAAACTTAAGTTAATCTCGTTATTAACCTCACCCAACTCCCTACTCCCTGATTAAGCCCAACCTGATCATTTTAAACTTGTGATTTATCCCTAAACTAATCCCAAATCACCATGATTAAAACCCTGGGCCCCCCGTCAATTCCCATTCATTTCCCCCGACACAACTTTGCTGCCTGACTACCGTGGGTGATCCCTCCCGAATATCGCCTGCACCACGAAAGCGGTGCTATGGCCCTCCAAAATTGCTTACCCCACTTAACTAAAAAACCATGAACTGTTCATCCAAAAATGAACCCACCAAAACCAATCATCTTCTCTATAAAAGGCTGCGAAGCCCTAATTTGCCCTTTTTCTGTGCAAACTCTATGAACCATTGTAATCCATGCAAATTGCAAATTTACCAACAGAGTTCCAAGTCTGCTCCAAAAGATGTTGCAGACAACCCAGCTAACCTTTCAGTTTATACCAGAACCGTACAAACCTTTGCATCTGCCGAGAACCATCAATTTGAAGCCACTTCACCCAATTTCTAGGTATTTCACCATATAATACCATTCCCTGTGCAAAATTGAAAAACATTCAACCTATTTAATATTCTCGTTAAGTCTAATTAATTGAAAATTACCTAAAATCACAAACACCTCTGGCCAGAACCCTTTGAAGTTTCCAATTTCTGTTCGAAACCTCTGATAAAATCCCCCATAGCATAATTCTAATCCACATGAACTAAATCATGGTTTCCCCTATCACCATGGATGTTAGACCCATTACCACTCCATGCTTAGACCTAGACCACCTTCCCCTGGCTGACAAGGATTTCCAAATCAAAGACACAACTTCAATAGAGCTCCTGCTAAAACTTAATTCCTTAAGCAAAGATAGACACCTCAACCATACAGATGATATTGGCCTCTGGGAATCCAATTTACCCAGATACTAGTTCCCCTAAGTTCATATCTTTCTAGAAGTTGTTCATATGTGCTATGCATGCTACTTCCCCAGCCATAGAGCCGTAATGTCTCATGACCAGAAGGTTATATTCACTATCATAGCTGAGTTCATTAATGAAATGTTACAGTTTTAGCCAAGGCCAAACCTAACCCCACTCTCAATTGGAGACCTATTGTACCAGTATCCCAAGCTAAGCCCATCAATATTGGCCCAGTTGTTCTAAACCTTCATTAGAGAGGAAAAACACATCCCTAAGGACTCCTCTCCATATGTATTAGCTATTTTCTCTAAATGGGGTTAGTACACTGTAACCATGATATCATGTGTTTTCGGTTACACTATAAGTGAGTACATTGATGAAATTATTCTTGATTTCATGTCCATTTATACCCCAGGGAAACCTCCTGCAATCACATATGACATTGCCAAATTCATAGCTAATAGGATGCATGAGTAGTTCACAAGAATGGGAAATGAGAGAGTATTCAATTACTCCTTTGTATTGTTCCATCTATTTTTGTATTATCAGTTGGATAAGTTTCCTTTTACTCTCCAGGAGCTTGACACTAGGGGCCAACCCAGATCTGTCATTTTTTGGACCCCAGTTTTCCATGAGTTTAGATCACCATATATATACTTTGACTTCATATATTCTTTTGTGTATCCAATCATGACTATGCTCACTAGAAATCTTCCACCTAGGATAAGTCTAGAGATAAAAAGAGTCCTCCAACTTTCCAAGCAAACCAAAGTGGGGGATTGGTAACTTTACCAAAACCACAAAGAAATCAGAATATATGGTTGCCTGCTTACACCATATAGGTTGCCAAGATACCTCCCTATGAGGTTGTTTGCCTTAGAATATCATAGACAGATCATCAATGCAGATGAGGTCAACTTTTTCAATGCCAAGAAGAAGGCCTATTTCAAAATCAAAGACCAGTTAGGTCCCTCCATATGCAATTCTAGAGAGGCAAGGAAATAGGTAGACCGTATCCTGCAAAGCATGAAATTCCAAAGGATTTTTGTATGGAGATATGTCCCTTTAGAATTCATTCCAAGAAAAGACAAAAGGTCAGGCTAGGACCTTTTATCCACCACCTCGTACCAGAAATAGAGGCATATTCCAATCAAACAGACTGGGTGGAAAATACCTTAGTAGACAGAGACATCATAAGGGTAGATGTAGAAAATTCTCTTATTGATTTGGAAAAGAAGCTTGATGAGAGCTCTTATTTGAAGGTACCAGAAGAGAAATAAAGAGCCATGAGCAGCCCTCCAGTCATGCAGACTCCTCAGAATGAGGAGAAAAATCCAACAAGAAATAGAGAGGGAGCTTCCACTTCATGAATGGACACCTCTAATCTGCAGCAGGAAATAAGTCACAGCAAGAGGTAAAGGCTCAATCTGGCCTTTGAACAGGAATATACAAAAGAATCATCACAGTTAACTAACACATAGGTAGATAGAAGCAAGCCCATAACTCCATTTGACGACATACAAGAGCCTTCTGCATCACAGACTCAAATGTTGGAAAGGAAGCTTAGTGTGGAAGTGTCTTCCTTCAGTATGCTTGCTAACAAAGACCAAGACATAAAGGATAGGTATAGAGAAATTAAAATGAGGAATGAGAAGCTTAAAGCCCAAAAATATGCTCAATACCTAAAGCTCAGCCCCACAAATTAAATCAGGCTAATGTCAGCCTTTGACATCAAGGAGGGAAAGCTACTGGTGTCTTTTATCAAACCTATAGCATAGTAGCCCAAGAAATCATCAAGTCACAAGAGGGATTACTTTGAAGTGTTGGCAAGTGACATTCATCCCATAGACCAAATATAATTTCATAAACAGGCTGAGAAATAATATACTCCACCCTCACCGGAAAAGACATAGTTGTCTATCAGCTACAAACTCAGTAAACAACATCTCAACACAGTTTAGTTGGAGAAGGCCTCCTCATAGGCCAAGGATACGAGGATTAAGTCTTTGGAATACTTGGTTATCGAGTTGGGACATGATCCATAAGATATAAAAGCTACTGAGCAGCTGATAAAGAAGAAGAACGATGATATTGCTACATGAAGAAGAAATTGAAAATTCCCCAGCTACAACATCCTCAAACGCAGGAAGTTTTGGAGAGCCAAACCGGACATGAAGAGTTGATGGACTTGATAATAAAACTCAATGATCAGCTAAAGGAAACAAAGAAAGAATTGGATAATTCAATCCAAATGAAACACATTGATATTGCACCAACTTCTGCAAATGTCATCCCTGTAGTGTCTATAGTAGTCCCTTCCACGCTGGCAGCTTCATTTGCACCAACAGCTCCACCTACCACATCATTTCCAGTTACTGCAGAATCTACATCAGAAACAAGTGCACCAAGAGAGGATGTAGATAAACTAGTCAAAGCCATGAATGCAATGTCCATCCAAGCCACTGAAATGAACAAACTAAGAGAAAAGGTGGCAAGTTTAGAAACTGATTACAAACTTTCCCAGATTATGCAAAAGGAAGAAGCAAAAAAGGTCAACAGAATGAGTGAAAGATTCAAAGCCATGGAGAAATACTTGACATTAGAGAAAACCCTTGGGTAAGCCAAGGAACTATTATGGGCCAATATCATTGACTCCGTCAAGGATATTTGGCCATCTATTCAAGTTATTTTTTAGCAGACAGAACTAATAAAGATAGATACAGTAGCTATTCATAAAGTCAAGGAGGAATTGGGTGACATGCTAGAGGATGCCAATAGACTCATCCATTTCCTTAACAAAAAAAATAGATATGAGCTTCATGAGATAAATATAGAAGACAGAAATGAAACTATTTTGGAAATAAGAAAGGTTCTTTCCAAGAGGAACCTAATGCTAAACTTGGAGGAAAAGTGCAAGAACATGTAGGTGGCCATTGCTATATTCATGGCCAAATTCCAAATTTTGAGGGAAAAAGGATTGCCTAATGCATTGGTCATCAATGACAAGCTTATGACACACCAAGACTATGACAATAGACTCAGGAAGTTGGCTAAAGAACAAGCTAGCACTTCATCTATTAAAGCCCTGCCAACAGACAAAGTTTTATATAACAGTTTTGAGAACCTGTTTTTCCTCCAACATGAGGTAAAACACGTATGCATCACCAAGCTCAATTTTTCCAAGTATACTGAAGCCGATGAGATATACCGAAGGATGATGAATGTCAAATTACCTGATGCAGAATGGTGGGAAAGCATGACTGATTTACTATGAGAAATTTACAGTAAAAATTTACTGCACAGTAAAAATAGAGCAGCCAGGTAAATAGATGAAAGAAAGATAGTGAGGTCAGAGAGTATCAAGGTCAAAGAGTATCAGGTGAAAGATAAAAGTTGAAGAAGATTCCAGCGTAAGAGACCACAACTATAAGCGAGCATAAAGGGCTACAAATCCAACTATAAAAGCCACCAGTACCACATAAAAAAGGACAACATGAAACAACTCAATAGTTGTCTCTATCTTCTTACAAGAAGATATTTGTATTTCCTAGATTAAATCTCATGTTTATTTTGAGATATTTTGTAATAATTTTTGTATAAATGCTTCACCATTTGAAGTATGTAGGGTTGATTCTTAGACATTTCTATAGATCTTTTTTATCAAAATACTGTAAGCTATTGTATCATTGTTTGGACCAACAAGATGGATTAGTGAATAAAGACAAGAAATTTCACTGGATTCATGTGTAGAGTGAAGTGCAGAGAAGTATTTTCTCTTGTGTTGTTATCTTTCTTTAAAAAACATTCCACAATATTTAATGTATCTGAAATCTGAATGCTATAATATGGAATGATATCTCAAAATTTACTTCATTGCACTATGTTTTAACTATTATGCATTTTAATGTTTTCTTCTAATTATCTAAGTTAAGGAATTCTTGATTGCTCCTTAGTTTAGGTAGTCTCTCTATGATCTATAGCAAAGGATTCTTAATTGCCCTTTGTTCATGATTATCCTCTTTTGCTCATTTGAATCCTAGTCTGAGAATTATTAAGTGCTCTCTCACCCTGGTTAAGATCATTTCACCCATTTGGCCCAAAGACCTGCACTTTACTCCGATAACTTTCCCTTTGAACACTCCCTTTAGTGAGTTAATTCTAGTTCTACTGCCCTTCTTTGACTCCATAGCCCAATGGTCCAAAAAAATCATTTTATCCATCTATTTTAAGGATTCCACCATTCAACCATTCAATACAATTCAAAACCCCTTGAACTTTCATAACTAGCCTAAAATCCCAGTAAACAAATCTAAATCATATAGAGAGAGCCCTATCTGAGCCATAAGTTGGCTAGAGCCTATGCTTAAAATTTGGTTTGTGGTTACCTCGGTCCTTTCCTTCTTTTGAAAACTTCTAAGGAAAAGTTCTGAGTGATAACATAGTTGCGACCATACTGGCAATTCTGAATCCTCAGTGTTGATAAAGCTTTAAGAAAATCCTAAATTTTTATTTTAAGCCTCTTAAAGTCATTGATTAGAAGTTATCTTGAAAAATCTCACAAAAACAACTAAAAAGTTTGAAATTCTAGCTTCGATGAAGACTCATTTTACTAGGGCTAATCTGGACCCAAATCCTGCCCCAGTAATTGATAATCCCAACCTGATTTCAAGAAAATCCAAAAAGTAAGAAATTTCAGTTAATCAAACACCTTTAGTTAAAGCTAATTCATGCCCTAAGGAATGGTTATTTCTAGAAGAACTTCCATTTGATGAGCCTTTTGATTTTTCATTATTTAGAACAAAATCTGAAAGTGCACTCAGGGAAACTATTCTAGATCCAAAATTCATTGCAAACCTTGAAGTTGAATAGGCCAACAAATCAATTGATGAATACATTCTAAAATATCCTCAATCATCCATTAATACATCCAAATCCCCTGATCTTTTTGAACAATCTTCCATTACTTTAAGTGCACCATTGTTCCCTTCAACTTCATCAATAATATCTTCTGAAGTCCATTCTTCACCACCATTTGTACCTACTCTTCCTCGCCAACCTATCATCTACCATTCATCACCTATTAGTCATGGTTCATCCACTCTTCATCCACATCTTAACCCATCCCAGCCTACAACCATGGAAAATAGATATGCTCCTCTTGTTTTACTTGCCCGACTTGGTGTTATGCCAACAGACTACCAAAGGAAAAATTGTTCAATTTGATGGCACAGGATATTAAACTGCAGAAAAACATGTCAACAAGACAACATATTACTTTGAGTTGCACGAAATTGATACAGATAATGTTCAGGTGAGACTCTTTGCCTAGACTCTAGCTGGTGATGTTCGGAAATGGTTTAGAGCATTGCCTGTTAATAGCATTGATATTTCAGAAGAATTTCATCTACAATTTTTGAATAGATGGGAAAAGAAAAAGAATTCCTTGCAAATCCTTTCAGAATATGAAAATATTAGAAGGGGACCTAATGAAACTGTTCAACATTACTACACTAGATTTAAAAGTACATATAATGCCATCCTAGTTAATCTTAGGCCCCCACCTGACTTAGGATTAATAAAGTTCCTTGATGGTTTTTGACACAGATATGGCATATCAAATTAGGGAAAGAAACCCCCCAACATTAGAAGAAATGCAAAGTGTAGATGTTAGTGTTGAAGCTAATTTGTTAGCCAAAAAGGCTAGAGTTAGAAATGAAAAAGGAGGAACTGCTAAGGATGATGCTTCACCATCTAACATCAAAATAGATAGTTTAGCCAAAAGTATGGAAAGACTAATGGATAGAATAGATAACATAGAAAGGAAACCACAGTGGGATAACCAACAAGTACCTCCAGTTAGAAACCCAAATTTTAGAAAAAACCAAAATCAAAACATTGGGAAAAATGGACCGGATCAGAACATTAGGCCTCCTTTTCAAGAAAATTATGCAGAAACATCCCATCCTGAAGGTCTAGAACAAGAAACAAAAATAAAATTAATCGGAATAAATGATGAAGACATTGTTTTTCTTACTCGAGATGAACAGGAATTGCATATGTTGCAACAATTACAAATCCAGTCTGGAGAGTCATTTGATTAGAAACAGGGATATGATTATGCAATTTTTGAAGTACATAAATAGTATAATATAAGAAGCAGAAAGAATGCTGATGTCCCTGACCAAACCAAGAAAACAGTGCAAAATCAACCTAAGAAAATAAAAGAAGTCCTTATTTCAAAGACCCTATAGATTCTCCCTACGCAGAACCCAAATCCTTTTGGTCCCACCATTGTAGATATATCCTCTGATCAACCATCCACCTCAATTCCACCTAAGGAACCAGTGGACAAAACTCAAAACACTAGATCTGAAAATCCACATAAGGAGATCACCAATAAAGGAAAGGAAGACAAGTCTACTCAGATTCCTGCTTCAAAAATCCAAAACCTTCAAAGAGAAAAAGTTTCTTCACCATTCAACCTGGGAGCAGAGATAGCAAACCTAAAGATTTTAGTTACTTTAATAGAGTTAATCAATAATGATACTTACAAATCACAAATAAACCAGACCTTAAACATTGTTGAAAATGAATATTTTGTTAACTTGTTTGATGACCAACCAGAACTCATATTTGGCCCAAAAGTAAACGGAAAACTAGTAGAAGGAGGAGTTCCACCTTTTTACATCAGCCTTAGTATCCATGATAAAATTCTACGCAATTAAATGTTGGATTTTTGGGCCTCTCACAACTTATTCCCAATTCAATGATGGAGAAATTAAACCTAGACATTACAAGGGCTTACAAGGACCTATTCTCATTTGACTCAAGTCAAGTAAATTGTCTAGGATTGATTAAAGATTCATGTGTTACTCTAGTCAAATATCCTGCCAAAAGAATCCTTATCGATATTGTAGTTATTGACATCCCACCAAAGTAGGGCATGCTATTATCTACATCATGGGGAGCCAAACGTCAAGGATCCTTACAACTAAATATGTCATATGCAACAATCTTTGGTTTTGGACAACCTAATAAACTATACCAAGAAACCTTAATGAAATACATGGTAAGTAGCGAGGATCGGCCTCAAAACTTTCCCATCTACTCCATACATTTAGACATTGATTCTTTAATCATGTATAATGTTGATCAAACACCAGAAGAACTTTCAGATGGTATTAATACAAAACCAAAATAGATTGTAGTTTCTATACAAAATGAAACTAACCAAACTTCAAAAATTTTCAATGAACAAAGTGGCCAAATTGCTATACATGAGGAAATTTTTGTTGCACCAAATAGTGAAAATTATGAGCATGGGATATTATGGCATCTTGAATTTGATGGGTTAGTCAATAAGTTTGGACCATGAGCAAGAGTGTGGATATACAATTTGGAAAATAATCACTCAAAAATCCATGCATATAGATTGAATTTTAAATGTACCAATAATATGGTTGAGTATGGGGCATTAATTTTAGGTCTTAAGTTAGTTAGGAATCTAGAAGCTAAATGAGTTTCTGTCATGGGAGACTCTGAACTGATTATAAAACATATTGATGTTGTATATATGGCAAAGAACCCTAGATTAAGTTGTTATAGAGGAACTATTGTAGAAATACTCAATACTTTCCTAGAAACAAAGCTTGCAGTAATCCCCATAAAACACAATATGCAAGCCCATAGCTTAGCAATGTTTGCCAGCACTTGCAAATTACCCTTCCAACCTAACCATCAATACACTGTTGAAGTTAGGCATAGACCTACAATGCCAGATAATTTGAAGGATTGACAAGTATTTTCTAATGATAAACAAATAAATAACTTTTTAATTTTAGAAGAAGAGTTTGTAAATAATAATATAGATACTGATACATCCATAGATCCTGACACTAAGGATGAGTTAGAAATAAATGAGATAGAAGGTGACGAAATAGATAGATTTAACCCAACTAAATTTACTAAATCAGATGTAGATAACTTAGAGCAAATTGAGATTGATGAAATAATAAGTGAAGAAACCAAAGTAATTAATCTCAAGGATAACTTCTTACGAAAGGGATTAACCCATTTGTAAGATTTATTTGACTCAAATGATGTTCCTAAGAAACCTAAAATGGAACCAGTAAGATTTGATATAAAGGAATGTAATATAGGCACTAGTGAAAATCTTAAACTGATCAAACTTTCAAAATAATTACCTCCCACTGAAAAAATAAAATACATTGAGTTGTTGAAAGAATTTCAGGATATTTTTGCTTGGAGTTATGAGGACCTCAAATCCTATGACACCAACATCATCCAGCACACAATCCCTATTAAAGAAAATCAAAATCCTTTCAGACAAAAACTTAGGAGGATCAATACTATCTTATTACCTTCCATTGAAAAAGAAATTAAGAGGATGTATGATGCCAAAATAATTGCACCAATCAGGTTTTTTGATTGGGTCTCAAACTTGGTGCCAACTAGGAAGAAAAATGGTGAGAACAAACTCTGTGTGGATCTTAGAAACTTTAGCAAAGTGTCACTAAAATACAATTACCCTCTCCCCAAGATGGATTACATTTTATAAAGGGTAGTTGGATCGACCAGAATCTCATTGTCTGATTGGTTTTCTAGTTACAATCAAATTTTGGTTCATCCAGATGACCAACCCAAGGTTGCCTTCACTACTCCTTAGGGAACATTTATGTATGTGAAAATTCCTTTTGGGCTAATGAATGCAGGAGCCACTTTCTAGAGGGCTATGGATATAGCCTTTGCAAAGGAAATTCATGATTTCCTTATGATATATCTAGATGACATTATTGTGTTTTCAAAATATGACAATCAACATTTGGATCATCTAAGACAAGTTTTTATTAAATGCAGGTAATATCAAATTTCCTTGAAACCCAAGAAGTATTTGTTTGGGTTAGAGGAAGGAAAGTTGTCAAGTCACATAATTTCAAAAGATGGCATAAGAATAGACCCTGCGAGAATAGAAGCCATCTTGCAAATACAACACCCGAGGAAAATTAGAGAGCTACAAGTTTTTTTAGGAAAAATTAACTTTCTTAGAAGATTTATATCTAATCTAGTAGAATCAATTACATCACTCAGTAATATGCTGAGAAAAGATTCGACCATAAAATGGACTGTTGAGTCTAAAAAATCCTTTGAAGACATTAAACTAGCCTAACTAAAACACCTGTGTTAATTAGTCCTAAATTTGGCAGAGATTTCGTCTTGTTTTCTTTTCAATAGCTTTAGTTCTATTGCAGAAAAATGACCAGGGCTATGAAAAACCTATTTCTTTCTTTAGCAAAACCCTGAGAGATGCCCCCTTAAAATACAATATAATGGAAAAACAAGCATTGGCTTTAGTCAAAGCCATTAAGGATTTCACGGTATACATCTTATATTCTCATATAGTAGCCTACATTCCAAATTCAAGAGTAAAAGAAATCCTAAATTAGGAAGGTCCATATGGAAAGAGGAGGAAGTGGATTGCTACTATTTTAGAGTATGATATAGAAATCAAACCTACTAAGTTAATCAAGGTCCAAGGTTTAGCCAATCGCATGGTTGAATCGAACTGTCAGGCCTTGGATATAAAATTTATTGCAACAATAGATGATGGATAGGAGATGGTGACTCCACTAATCAGCCAAGCCTTTATTGAATCACCTTGGTATGTTGATATTATTTATGTTTTACAGAATTTACAAGCTCCTCCCAAATTATCTAGGACTAAAAGTAGGTTTTAAAGATGAAATCCTTGAAATTTTGTATATTAAACAATGCTTTGTTTTGGAGAGATCATGAAGGTATTCTTCTTAATTTCTTGTTAAAATATGAACCTGATAGAGTTCTACAAGAGTTTCATGTAGGTGACTGTGGAGGACACCTTTACTGGAAGACCACTATAGATAAAATCCTTAGAGATGGTTTTTACTGGCCTACCTTGTTTTCTGATGTTAAGAAATATGTGACCTCCTGTCACAAATTTCAAAGTTTTTAGGGAAAGAAAAAGCTTTTACCTTAACCCTCAATCCAATCTCTACTGAAATACCTTTTCAACAATGGGATTTAGACTTGATTGGTGAAATTCACCCACCCTCCTCTGCCCAGCACAAATGGATCCTCACAACCAAAGGCTATTTCACAAAATGGATAGAGGGCATACCTTCAAGGCAAGCCACAGACACTGTTATCATAACCTTCCCTGAAACCATTATTCTATCAAGATTTGGATGTCCAACTAAGCTCATTATTGATAATGCAGCAACCTTTAAATCCAAAAGAATGATAGATTTCCGCAATAAGTATCATATAACCCTAGACCATTCCACAACCAATTACCCTCAAGAAAATGGAATGGCAAAATGCTCAAACAAAAGGCTGGTAAAAATCATCAAGAAGTTACTAGAGGACAATAAGAAAACTTGGAATAATAAGCTAGTCAATGCATTACGAGCAAATAGATTGACTACTAAGAAATCAATTGGTACTTCTCCCTATCAACTAGTTTATGGGATGGAAGTTGTCTTTCCATGCTATTTGGGAGTACCAGTGATGAAGATGCTTCAAGAATTGAAAATTGAACCAAATGGTATCCAAAGAAGAATCAACCAAACAATTCATCTTCAACAAACCAGAGAAGATTTCTACACCAGGTCTCAAGTTGTGCGGGAAAGGGTTAAAAATATTTTTGATAAAAGAACCAACGCTGAAGATTTCTACCTTGGGGACAAGGTGCTCAAGTGGGATTCTAGGAGGAAAGACAAAGGTAAACATGGGAATTTTTATTTCCTATGGAAAGGCAGTCGCGTCATCTATGCTTACAGAGGAAATAATGCTTTCTTCCTGAGAGAACTTGATGGTACAAAAGAAGAAGGTGCGTCAGTGAATGATCGAATGCTAAAACATTAATTTGAACCTAGTTACTAATTGTCATTTCCCATTTGTACATATTCCTTTTTCAAAATTTTATATTGGATTGGATGGTAATTTTTTAAGTTGAAGCCTAAAGAGAGGGCCTTAAGCTTTGAAAGATCTATTATCATAAGTATCAATAATGCAGATGCATAGAGGAACACTTTGCAAGGTAACATCAACAACAATTCAGAGGCCATTGATCTTGAAGGTTCTTGACATTTCACTAGAAAATTCCATCCCCAAGTGAAGCCAATGTTAGGTTCCTATACCAAGAGGAGTCATAATTTTGAATGACTAATGTTAAGCATTGTAATATTCTACATACCATTGTATTCTGCAAATGTTTTTGATATTAAAAATTTAAAAAAATGTAAAGAGGGTATGTCGTAAAAGAATAATAAAAAGAAAAAAGAATAAGAAAAGGTCCAAAAAATGAAAATATATGAACCCCAAAAGACAAAAAAGACCATGAAAGTGAGCAAGTCAATAAAAGGAGCTCATCAGTTTAATATGAGCCCTTGGATGATATAAGGTTAGAATTAGATATTTTTCCTTGTAAAATAAAATGACTTAATAAGGTTTTACTAGCCTAAATGCACCCAAATAAAATGAAGAAAAAATGGTAGGATGAGTAAATGGGTAAGTAGTAGAAAGGTTGCAGAAATATCAGATGATTACAAAAAATCACTTATGTCATTGTTTTAAATGCATCCTTAAAATATGCATAAGTAGTAAACAAAGCAAAGACAATGATTCACAATATGGTTTATTTAACATCCCCTCATTCATTTCACCCCTTTACTTACTAATTTCCCACCAATAAGTTATAAGTGCTCAAATCATTTAAGTCAAAGAGGCTCAGAGCATTTACCTAAATTTTGGAGGGATCGGACCCTTAGATAGATGACTTATGGGCTAAGTTCTAGAATCCCCTTTATCAAAAATTCATCTCCATTCAGTTCCCCTCATTTCCCTAATAAAACCACACTTTCCTATGGTTGACACCATTTACCTAGGAAAGGTGAATCACCCCATGTAAATCTTATTTCACCAAAAAACCCACAAACACACTTTAATCTAAGTATTGAGGGTATGAAAAGTGCGAAAACGTGACAGTCCACCTTTTTACTTAGAAAAAAACCCACTCCGCCCTTTATAGTTCATCTTAATTTCTAATTGTATTATATAAATTCCCTAAAATCCCATTATCCTGTATTAAATTAATTCCTTATATAAAATACCCCAAGCTTTGGTTTTAATAAAAACTAATAAAAATTACCCATACCTTGATATGATCTTACTTAGTTTGCCTAATCCTGATAAACTTAAGTTAATCCCATTATTAACCTCATCCGACTCCATAATCCCTCATTAAGCTCGAACCGATCATTTTAAACCTATGATTTATCCCTAAACTAGTCCCAAATCGTTATGATTAAAACCCTGGCCCCCCATAAATTCCTATTCATTTCCCCCCCGCACAGCTTTGTCACCTGACTACCATTGATCATCGCCACCCCACATCCAATGATGCACATCCATATTGGCCACGCCCGAACACTGAATGTTAACCACTCGATAAAGTGGTTTTCCTCGAGCCCCCAAATACTATGTGTCGCGCTCTATGATACATCAGGTGACCCCTCCCGAATACCACCTACACCATGAAAGCGGTGTGATGGCCCTCAAAAACTTCTTCCCCCACTTAACTGAAAAACTGTCAATTTTTCATCCAAAAATGAACCCACCAAAACCAATCATCTTCTCTATAAAAGGTTGCAAAGCCCTCTTTTGCCCTTTTTCCACGCAAACTTTGTGAACCATTCCAATCCCTACAAATGCCAAATTTACCAATAGACTTCCAAGTCCACTCCAAAAGACGTTCCAGATAACCTAGCTAACCTTTCAATCTGTACTAGAACCGTACAAACCTTTGCAGCTACCGAGAACCATCAATTTGAAGCTAATTCACCCAATTTCTAGGTATTTCACTATAGAATGTCATTCCCTCTGAAAAATTGAAAAACATTCAGCCTATTTAATATTCTTGTTAAGTCTAATTAATTGAAAATCACCTAAAATCACAAACACTTCCCTGCTAAAACCCTTTGAAGTTTCCAGTTTCTATTCGAAACCTCTGATAACCCCCCCCACAACATAATTCAAATCCACAAGAACTGAATTATGGTTGCCTCTATCACCATGGACGTTAGACCTATTATCAGTCCACACTTAGACTTGGACAACCTTCCCCTGGTTGATAGGGATTTCCAAATCAAGGACACAACTTCAATAGAGATCTTGCTAAAAATTCATTGCTTAAGCAAAGACAAACACCTCAACCATACAAACAATATTGGCCTCTAGGAGTCCAATTTAACCAGATACCAGTTTGCCCAAGTTTATATCTTTCCAGAAGTTGTTCATATGTGCTATGCATGCTATGTCCCCAGCCATAGAGCCATAATGTCTCATGACTAGAAGGTTCTATTCACTATCACAGTTGATTCCATTAAGGAAATGTTGCAGTTCCAACCAGGGCCGAACCGAACACAATTCTAAATTGGAGACCTATTGGACTAGTATCCAAAGCTAATCCCATCAAGATTAGCTCAGTTGTTCCAAACCTTCATTAGAGAGGAAAACCACATCCCTAAGGACACCCCTCCATATGTATAATCTATTTTCTCTAAATGGAGCCAGTACATTGTAACCATGACAACATGTGTTTTGGGTTACACTACAAGTGAGTATATTGTTGAACTTATTCTTGCTTTCATGTCCATTTATACCCTGGGGAATCCTCCTGCAATCACATATTACTTTGCCAAATTCATAGCTTATAGGATGCATGAGAAGTTCACAAGAATGGGCAATGAGAGAGTATTCAAATGATCCTCTATAGTGTACCATCTATTTTTTTATTATTAGTCGGATAAGTTTCCTTTTACTCTCCAAAATTTTGACATCAGGGGATAGCCCAGATATGTCATTTTTTGGACCCCACTTTTCCATGAGTTTAGAACAACATATACATACTCTGACTTCATAGTTTTTGTTGTGTATCTGATCATGACTATGCTCACTAGAAGTCCTCCACCTAGGATAAGTCCAGAGATAAAAAGAGTCCTCCAACTTTCCAAGAAAACCAAAGTGAGAGATTGGTACCTTTATCAAAGCCACATAGAAATCTGAATATATGGTTGACTGCTTACACCATATAAGTTGCCTTATAATATTACAGACAGATCATCAATGCAGATGAGGTCAACTTTTTCAATGCAAAGAAGAAGGCCTATTTCAAAATCAAAGACCAATTAGGTCCCTTCATATTCAATTCCATAGAGGCAGGGAAAGAGGCAGACCTGATCCTGCAAAGCATGAAATTTCAAAGGAGTTTTGTATAAATATATGACCCTTTAGAACTCATTACCGAGAAAAGGCAAAAGGTCAAGCTAAGATGTTTTATCCACCAACCCATACCAGAAATAGAGGCATATGCCAATCAAACAGACTGGGTGGAAAATACCTTAGTAGACAGAGACAGCACAAGGGTAGATGTAGAAAATGCTCTGATTGATTTTGAAAAGTATCTTGATGTGAGCTCTTTTCTGCAGATACTAGAAAAGAAAGAAAGAGCCATGAGCACCCCTCCAGTCACACAGACTCCTCAGAATGAGGAGAAAAATCCAGAAAGAAACAGATAGGGAGCTTCCACTTCAGGAATGGGGACCTCTAATCTGTAGTATGAAACAAGTCACAATAAGAGGCAAAGGCTCAATCCGGCCTCTGAACAAGAATATACAAAAGGATCAACACAGGTAACCAACACAGAGGTAGACAGAAGCAGGCCCACAACTACATCTGAAGACATACAAGTTCCTTCCACATCACAGACTTAGATGTTGGAAAAGCAGCTTAGTGTGGAAGTGTCTTCCTTTAGTAGGCCTACTAAGAAAGACCAAGACATAAAGGATATGTATAAAGAAATTAAAATTAGGAATGAGAAGCTTAAAGCCCAAACATATGTTTAATACCTAAAGCTCACTCCCACAAATCAAACAAGGCTAATGTCAACCTTTGACATCAAGGAGGGAAAGCTACAGATGTCTTTTACCAAACCTACAGTACAACAGCCCAAGACATCATAAAATTACAAGAGGGTTGACTTTGAAGTGTTGGAAAGGGATGTTCATCCCATAGACCAAATAGAATTGCATCAATAGGCTAGAGAAATGATATACTCCACCCTCACTGGTAAAGTCATAGCTACGCATTAGCTATAAAACCTAGTAAACAACATCTCAGCACAGTTTTAGTTGGATAACGCCTCCTCACAGGCCAAGGATATGAGGATTAAGTCTTTGGAAGACTTGGTTATTAAGTTGGGACATGATCCCAAAGATATAAAAGCTACTGAGTAGCTGATAAAGAAGAGGAATGATGATAGTGTTGCATTAAAGAAGAAATTGAAAATTCCACAGCTACAACATCCTCAAATACTTGAAGTTTTTGAGATCCAAACCAGACATGAAGAGTTGATGGACTTAGTCCTAAAACTCAATGATTAGCTAAAGGAAATAGAGAAATAATTGGATAATTTAATCAAAATGAAACAAACTAATATTGCATCAACTTCTGCAATCATGATCCCTATAGTGTCTACAACAGTCCCTTCCATGCTGGTAGCTTCACTTGAACCAACAGCTCCACTTGCCACATCATTTCCAGTTACTGCAAATTCTACATCAATAGCAGGTGCACTAGGAGAGGATGCAAATAAATTAGTCAAAGCCATGAATGAAATGTCTATCCAAGACACTGAAATGAACAGATTAAGAGAAAAGTGGCAAGTTTAGAAACTGATTACAAACTTACCCAAATTATGCAAAAGGAAGAAGCACAAAAGGCCAACATAATGAGTGAAGGAGTCAAATCCATGGAGAAATAATTGACATTAATGAAACCCTTTGGGAAAGCCAAGGAACTATTATGGGCCAATATCATTGACTCTGTCAAGGATATTTAGCCATCTATTCAAGTTATTTTTGAGCATACAAAACTAATAAAGGAGGAATAGGGTGACATGCCAGAGGATGCCAATAGACTCATCCATTTCTTTAATAGAAAAAAATAGATATGAACTTCGGGAGCTAAATATAGAAGACAGGTTTGAAACTATTTTGGAAATAAGAAAGGTTCTTTCCAAGAGGAACCTAATGCTAAACTTGGAGGAAAAGTGCAAGAATATGCAGGTGTCCATTGATAGATGCATGGCCAAATTCCAAACTTTGAGGGAAAAGGGATGGCCCAGTCCATTGGTCATCAATGACAAGCTTATGACACAACAGGGCTATGTCAATAAACTCAAGTGGTTGGCTAAATAACAAGCTAGCACTTCATCTATTAAAGCCTTTCCAATAGGTAAAGTTTTATATAACACTTTTGAGAACCTATTTTTCCTCCAACATGAGGTTATACACTTATTCATCACGAAGCCTAATTTTGCCAAGTATACTGAAGTTGATGAGATATAGAAGGATGATGAATGTCAAAAAACCTGATGCAAAATGGTGGGAGATCATGACTGATTTACTGTGAGAAATTTATAGTAAAATTTTATTTCACAGTAAAAATAGAGCAGCCAGGTAAATAGATGAAAATAGGATAGTAGCGTCAAAGAGTATCAGGGTCAAAGAGTATCAGGTGAAAGATAAAAGTTGAAGAAGATTCCAGCGTAAGAGACCACAACTGCAAGCTAGCATAAAGGGCTACAAATCCAACCATAAAAGCCAGAAGTACCACATAAAAAGGAACAACATGAAATAGTTAAATAGTTGTCTCTATCTTCTTGCAAGAAAATTTTTGTATATCCTAGATTAAATCTCAAGTTTGTTTTGAGATATTTTGTAATAGTTTTTGTATAAGTACGTCACCATTTGAAGTACATAGGGTGGATTCTTAGAAATTTCTATAGACCTTTTTTATCAAAAGACTGTAAGCTATTGTATCATTGTTTGGACCAGCATGCTGGATTAATGAACAAAGACAAGACATTTCACTGGATTCATGTGCAGAGCAAAGTGCAAACAAGTATGTTCTCTTGTGTTGTCATCTTTCTTTAAAAAAAATCCGCAATCTTTAATGTATCTAAAATCTGAATGCTATAATATGGAATGATATATCATAATTTGCTTCATTGCACTCTGTTTTAACTATTATGCATTTTAATGTTTTCTGCTAATTATCTAAGTTAAGGAATTCTTGATTGCTCCTTAGTTTAGGTAGTCTCCCTGTGATTTATAGAAAAGGATTCTTAATTTCCCTTTATTCATGATTATCTTTTGTTCCTCATTTTAATCCCAGCCTAAGAATTCTTAAGTGCTCTCTCATCCCGGTTAAGATCATTTCATCCATCTGGCACAAAGATCTACACTTTACTCTGCTAGCTTGCCCTTTGAACACTCCCTTTAGTGAGTTAATTCCAGTTCTACTACCCTTCTTTGACTCCATATCCCAATGGTCTAAAAACATCATTCTATCCATATGTTTTAAGATTCCACCATCCAACCATTCAATATAAATCAAAACCCCCTGAACCTTCAGATCTAGCCTAAAATCCCAGTAAACAAAGCTAAATCATATAGAGAGAGCCCTCTCTAAGCCATAGGTTGGCTAGAGCCTATGCATAAAAGTTGGTTTGTGGTTACCTCGGTCCTTTCCTTCTTTTGAAAACTTCTAGGGAAAATTTTTGAGTGATAATGGACTTAATGTTTTAAACCATTTCAAAGCCCTTACCCAACACAAATTTCGACAATGCACTAGGATAGTGCCATGGTGCTCAACTAAGGGTTTATCCAATGATAGGGAACTTAATTCATCATCAAGTATAATTTCTAATCCCTTTAAAAGAATTATCACTAAACTTTAAATCATAATTCGCATTTTTTCACTTGTTTAAATAAGTCGATAAAGTTTAAAAGTAGTGAGATCTAGCCATTAAGAAAGAGATTACTTAAACAACATCCAACCAATAATTTAGAGTGAAGGAAAAGGAATAACACAATACCTCACCAAATTGTTATATAGTATTTTGTCACACTTCTTGTTCACTTCCTATTCCACATTCCAAAGTACCAAAATGTTGACAACTCTGAACACTATTCATCATGAAACACACACTCAAACATCCCTGGAGGATGGAATAAAAACTACCCTGAGTCAATTTTGGAGAAGGTTGACTAAAACCCTAAATTTTAGGATAAGCACTCTTTGCCCCATTGTCTTCCCATGTTGATGGCATGCTACAGTTTACTTTGACCAAGAACTTCCAGCAGCGGTTTTGATATGAAAAGTCGCATTGAACCTCTTCTAGCAGGTATTCTCAAAATGGAGGAGAAGCTTTGTATGATGAAAACTCCAAGAAACAACAAGGTTGATGTTGTTGGGTAGAGATATCGTCGAGCTATCCCATTTGGAGCTCTTGATCCTAACTTTAAGGGCCTTCCCCTTTAGATTTGGACCTTCCTCCCTCTTTATTGGATCCCTAACTCCCTCTCCCTTCCTATAAATGAAATCCCTTCCATCCCCAAATGATTGGTCATTGATTGCTAAATTCCTATGCTAATATTATGCCTAAATCTTGCCCATCTAACTTGGAGAAAGAGTGATTGAATATTCTTGGCTTGGACTTGGACATCCACCAAGAGGAGGTCTCCAACATCAAGGAAATGGTTGTATGATTCCCCTTTTGATTCCTTAATATATACATCTGATGTTCACTGTCCATAAATGTCTAAATATTTAAGCATTTATCTTGATACTGCTTAATCTATCAATTATTTTATGTTCGATATCTACTATGTATTCTCTTGTATTTTTCATTGTCTTTTGATCTCTCTTGTAGGTGCTCAGACCTAAAGAACAAGCAAGGAGTGAGCCTGGAAGCTAGGAGATCGAATCCATCACCAAATGATTGATTGATTAGCATCAGAGCGAGGTAGGTTTCTCCTTCTCTCTATATTTTTGAACATAACGTAGGAAATTTTGCGTTAGTTTGTTCAGTTTGTTGCTAGACCCACTCATTGGGCTAGAGAGATTTCCTTTGTCCGCAGAGGGGATTTATTTTGACAATAGAATTGTGACTTCAATGGAGATGTTATATCCTCTTCAATCTCTTTCTTGATTTGGTATTTTGATCACTTTAACCAACCATTGAGTTCTCATTTAAATTGAGCTTGTATAGGTCTACACATTCATTGATTACTGCCTTAGAGTGTTGAGTTTGGATTGTTTTTTGAAATCTCTTTTATTTTTTCCCATATTCTTCACCCAACATGATTTTTATCTAAACATCTGCGCTTCCAATGATTTTTTTCTTGAAATAGTCACGTTGATCTTCATTTCAATAGGGATTTCTCTATTACATTCATGTTGATCTCAACATTTTGGACGAAATTTGGGTTTCTCTATCAAAATCAAATCTATCTTGACCCCTGAGGTATTTTTCTTGTCTTTTGTGATTGGATTTAATACTGTTTTTTCTGGTCATTTTCTTTAATTAGAAGGTTTTTGTCTCTTTGGATTTTCAAATTCTTGGAGCAAAAATGGATTGATTCTAGGGTTTTTAGGTGATTTAATTGTCACTTGTTGCTTGTGAGTGTCACTGAGATCTTGATTTGTTGGTTGATTAGATATTGTTTTCTAAAGAAGTCATTCAAAACATTGATTTGCATTGGTTTCATGTTATATTTTACAAAGTTTCTTTCTGATTGCATTAGGTCATCTTGCATTTGGAAACCCTCTTTGTTTTCTATCAAACATAGATTACATTGTTTGATTTACAAGTTGAAAGGAGTGCATTGTTTATTTTTTCAAAAGGGAAAAAGTGAAAGTTATTTTTATTTAAGTGCTTCTAAATTCAAATTGGTGTTTCTTTGGTTGATGTATTAGTTGCAATAGGGGGATTTGATTCAAATTTTAATTTTTCTTTAGTTGATTCTTTATTTGCATTAGAGAATTAAAAAATCAAAGGAAAAAATCATTTATATGAGTGCATATTAGTAAAAGTAAAGATCAAATTTCTTTCGAAAAGTTACAGTTAGGGTTGTGAAAAGTGAAGATTGTTTTTTTCTTTCAATCATTGCATTTGGAAATAGAAAGTGAAAGTTAGTGGAAGGCATGTTGTTTGATGCATTATTGATTGAAATTTATTCCCTTCATTAGTCTAGATTTCATCGAAGTGGAAGTTTTCTTTTTCTCATATAGTTGCACCTTAGGGATTCAGGTGACATCGTTTTGGGCACGAAATTGAAACATAGTTCAAGATAAATTTTAAAATTTACTCAATTAACTTAAGGATAATTTGGAACCTAAAGCAAAAATTTAGAGGTCTAGGACAGAAACTTGTTCCAACACCTATAAACCTAGTAGATTTCGTTATTTTCCAGCACTGTATCCCAAGGATGAAATCTCGTTCCACGTATGGAAGTATATAGGATCGTTCTCTATACTCTCGGGTATACTAGAGGCACTCCACATGTGGAAGTATATGGTAACTCTCTCATCGAATGGTTATGCATTAGACGACACTAACATAGAATTTTTCTCCCCGTATCATCGCATACATATTGGGAGACCCCACAACATTGCTATCCTTTAGCCACAGGTAACCGAGATAGTCACCTTGTAAATGTGATACAATGAACATAGAATTTGGGGATATTGGTCATTGTACATTAAATCCTTGGTTTCGACTAAGGTGTATATAGCAGTTCACAGATACTTAGTAAACCCTCTTGCCTAGATTACCCTTTTTTTTTTTTTTTTTTTTTTTTTAAGTTCTAAAATTTACTGCCCACGATAACATTTCTTACCCATGCAGTTCTCCTTGGCATCATTATTCCTTATTAATGGTAAATTTTAATTGAAGCTCAAATAAATCACCTCTTATCTTTTTGTTTTTAAGAAAAGGTCATCGTGTCAGAATCGTCAAGTTTGCCTTATTTATCCCCTTCAGATTCTGACACTCAAGGTCATCACAAGGAGTCTTCCCTGAGATTACATAGTCACTTGAAAGTGAAGGTTTTGAATTTGGAATTATCCCAAGTAGTCAACCCCTTACTTCTCGTCCTCCACCTTGAGATTCATTGTCATCATCTGAGGAATCTAACCCACAAAATCATGAGGTTCCTCAATGGTTTTTGTTGTTCCCCATGAATTTTCTTTACAATCCTTTGATAATATCTCCTCAATTCCCATATAGTCTGATTGATCATCCTGGAATACCCTTGGAGCCTTCTCCTAGATCATCGCAGATTCCTCCCCGCCAAATGTTTTCACCCATGGCATCAAGGTGAGATTCCAACCTCTCCTTTAGATCCTCCTCCAGAAGTCTTGGTCACTCATACTTTGGGCCTTGGTGATTAATTTGAATATCACTTTCAACCTGAAGGCTTTCCATATGTGTCCTCTCCTCATATGGGGAGTGGGGAAACTCCACCACCTAAAAGTATTGAATCTTTATCCCCGCTAGGTTTGACCTCTCTTGGTCATTAATTTTTAGGTACCCCAAGTGCATTTTCACTTTATCATCATCCGATATGGTCATCTGGAGTTACGCCTACCTCTAGCCTATTCATTGTGAATGTCACTTCCCAAATTCCTATTCCAATGGTGGTTTCTTTGATTCTTGTTCAACTTATAGTCATGGTTGGGACTGTTAATGTCCCTATATGTTCTTGAACTCCTCTTTTAATGTCTACAGTAGTTACACCTCCTCCATTGAGTGGGAAATTTGTACAACCCCCTACCCCACCGCATGGGGGGAAATCACCTCCTCCATATGTACCTCTTGTTTATGGTGGATCTCAAACTCACATTATGGGAGAAAGTCAAATTGTCGGTAGTATTCCTTCTGGATCTAGTCAAATTCCTTATCTGCAACCTCTTTTGGCTCAAATACCTTACCAACATCCATACCCTCCTTATGGTTCACAACCAAATCAAAATCCACCTTTCAATCAACAAGCAGGATCCCAAATGTAGTCTAGTCCTAATCCCTCATTTGGGTCATTTGGTCAGTTTCAGTCTACTTCTGGAACTTATCCTTTACGAACTAGTAATTTTTATAACAAGGAACCTATCAATATCAACAAGGAACCTACCAAATTCCACAAGGAACCCATTAACAACAAGGACCTTTTGCACCAAAAGGATCTTACATGCAACAAGGGTCTTATCAACCACCTTTGCAGAAGGGAAATCATTACAGCAGTAAGGCCAACCATTGTAGCAGCAAGGTCAACCCTTGTATCAACAGGGTCAACCATTGCAGCATCAAGGTCAATCATTATATCAACAAGGTCAATAGTTGCATCAGCAACCCTATGCACAATACTCCGCACAAGTTGTTTATCCCCCTTATGGTTCTCAACGACCTGTGGCAAGTCAATTTTGACCTTTTCCTAGACATAAACCAACTTTGTGGGGGAAAAATCAACCTTTGTATGGTTAAAATTCCTCCCAATAGGGGTAGTATCAAAATCCCTATGGTCAAAATCAGCCACTATGGGTGGGGGGGAATTAGTACCAATATGGTTGGAATCCTTAATCTAGACCTTATCAAAGGAATTTCATGCATTTTCATCCTCAATTGTCGTTATTTGCAAATTTGGAGTTACCATATGTGTGGAGGCTCACAAATGACCCAATAATTCATTAACTGTATTGGCCTCCAGTTTCTACCCAAATTCCTATTGATTCTCCAAAATTCAAAGGAAAGTCTGGCGAAGACCCCAAAGCTCACGTCATGACCTACCATTTATGGTGTTCATCTAACTCTTGGGTCGACAATTCCTTCTGATTTTGTCTTTTTTAGCGAACCCTAATGGGTTCTACCGCCAAATGGTACATCGAGTTACCTCGATGTGCCTTTCAAGATTTCAACACCTTGGCTATGGCTTTCCTTACTCACTTCCAGCTACTAGTTCGATATGAAACCAGTACCCATCTCCTTATGTCTTTGAAACAGATGATCCTTATGCACATTTCCGCTCACATCCATGAATGGAGACATCAGTGTCATCTTATCAAGTTCAATATTCTTGATGAAATTTTAACTTAATGGTTTACCAAATCATTCGTTAATAAAACTGCCAAGGAAATAGCCATGAGTGGCTGTTTGACCAAAGATCAAGCCACTGCTCATGCCTAGTATCTAGATTTGGTATATTCCCAACCTGGCACAATGTATGATCTCTTTCTTGATGCTCTAAGACCATCGACCAATCCATCATCTTATAAACCTACGGAGACCCCACCTGTTGATGGTATTATTGGTTCAATAGCTCAAACTTCTAGTAATGATTCTTCTGCTTCTACGAAGCATAAATCTACTCTGGCTACTACACTTTCTCTCCCTTCGAACACACCCAAAAATCTAGTAAAACTTCGAAGGTAAGGCTAAATTTGATAGCTCAAAACATGATCCTCCTAAACCCTCTACTGTTGATGAATTTAAACATAAGATGAAATATCCTTATCTTATATGTGATGAAGATAATTATACCAAGGATTATCCCCACTGTCTTGAGGTTATTCGTTTATTACAAGGCACCCAAGGGACATTGGTTGTGTTGAAAGAACCCTTTCCATCACATCATACTTCACTGGTAGATCAACCTCAATCCTCTACATCTTCAGGTTTTTAATTTTTTATGAGTGGAACAACACCGGTGTCTGTTTCTACTCAATCAAAAGATTATCAAACTCCTACCAAACTGGTTGTGGAAAATGGTGCCACTAATATGCCTTATACTTTCACTCCGACCAATTTTTGTCCTCTTCATATTGAATGACCTAAAAATGATTCTGTTATATATCCACCTCCCAAAGGTGTTCTTCAAAATTCATCATATAATTTGAATGCTCGAGCTGTTCGACATTATAATATTGTGGAAGATTTAGCTCAAGCACCTTCAACGATGTCATCTTTGGAAGTCCTCCAGACTTTTCCATCGCAAAGGAAAAGATTATTGTCCACCATCGGAGGAATTGATCCTACCAATTCGAATCTGATTACTTTTAACCTAGAGAACCATGTCCCTCGTCTCCCGCATCAACTTGCCTTCTTGATACAAGTTATTATCAAGAGGAAGATTATTCATAGGATCGTTATTGATGATAGTGCTTCTACTTGCATCATGTCTCTTTCATGTTGGAAAGCTATTGGCTCTACACCTCTCAACGAGTCCCCCAATACCTTAGAAAGCCTTTGATGGTAGAGTTTCATGTCCATATGGTATTCTCAATGACTCTCCGATATCATTGGAAAGAAAACTCATTATCTTGGAAGTAGAAGTTATTGATGCCAATATTAATTACAATCTTCTACCTAGTCATAGATGGATCCATAAATTTGTTTAGTTTCCACTTTATTCTGAGTGCTTCATTTTCCTCATCAAGGGAAAATAGTCATTGTCGATCAGCTCACCTTTTTCTCTTCCAACTCTTCAAATGGTAATGTGTCGTATGTTGGGAATATCAATATCAATATCCTTTATGAGAGTGTTGGGGAAGGTCTTTTCAAAGACTCTTCCCTTATGGGGAATTTTTCCCTTCCACCTCAAAATGTCACCTCAATTAACATGATCTCAAACTGTCATGATCCTTGGTTCATTTCCCATCCTGATCAAATTGATAGTTTTGGAAATGCTATGCCACTTAGTCACGTAGAGAAAACATATCAAGATGTAATTTTGGCTTCTGCAGCAAACTCTAAAATTTATGATCATTTCAGTCTTAGTCTACACATGTATTAACAATCTCCTTGTCTCGGTTCTTGGGATTCTCTATATCCTTTAAATGAGACATTTCTAACTGACAAGAGTATCACATAAGTTTTTTCTCTTAAAGAAACTCCATGGAATGATTCCCATCATCATTCCTTGTTTCTCCGAATCCTTAGTGAGATCTCTTCTTTTCTAGAAACCCTTGTTTCTGATGTACTGACTCATCCACTTGAGACACCTATTTTGGTTCATGAAGTGTTTTCCAAAGGAAACATGGGAAACATTCTAGCTAACCTACCTAGTGACATCTCAGTCCAGCCTGAGGTTGTCAAAGTCTTTCACTTGGGGGCATCGTTTTCTCGTAATGAGATTAATAGTTTTGCATCCCCCATTATGATATTTTCTCACCGAGTTTTTACTATTCACCCATTATGACAAAGGGGCATTGGTCCTCTAAATTGTAATGCTCACTCATCTGAGGGGCATGTGGGCTTTCTCATTTTTGTGTGTCATTCCACTAATTCACTAAGTCGATGCTTACATTTCATGCCAATGGTGAAACTACGGTTTTACACTCTCTTTATTGATTATCTGAGTCCCAAAATGGGCTCCATTTGAAGTATTATGCAATATTTCATGTAAATACTTTGTACATTAGTGTGTCATTCATTAGTGTGCAGTTTATTTTTGGTGTGCTTGTTTTCTTTTGCAAATGTGTTTTCCTCTGCTTTCCATGTGTTATACTTGGTTTGTAGATGTTATAGAACCTTTATGTCAGTTTTGTTAATGGATCTTGTCATAGTACATGGAATTTATTTTTCGCCACATGGGAAATATATGAACCTAATGATGAGTTAGTAAATTTACAAGACATATGTTTAGGTCGTACTACTAATAACATTGTCGAATATAGTGCATTTATCAAGCTTTTGTCGGAAGCCATTGCTCATGGAATTAGAGAGTTAGTCATTAATCTTGATTCACAACTCATTGTACTACAACTTAACAGACAATATTCATTTAGAAACTCTCAGATTTTGAGAATGTATTTGTGATTTTGTATTTTGGAAGGAGACTTTGATTATATCACTTATCAACATATTTGTTGAGCATGGAATCCCCCCCACAACATGTTTTGGTTCTTAAAGCACAAGTTTTGGTCAAAGGTTTTGTAAGACTCTGCGAATTGTGGGCGCAGAGCACGAAGTATAGGTTAAGGCACAGGGTTGTCTTCCCTAAAGTATTGTAGTAATATAAGGTCATGTCAGCCTACCCATGGTCTGTGGACCATGGGATTGTATAAATAGAGTGATGCTCTAAGTTATAAAGAGAGCGAATTGAAGAGAATAATATGAATGGTTCAAGCATAGAGTAAGATTCTAAGTCTATTGCGTCGTTGTAGTAGGAAGAGGCTCTGTAGCTGAGTGCGTAGAGGCCTAGTAGATTCCGCAGCTGAGTGCACGGACCCCTGCAGCTGAGTGTGCAGGGAAGTGTCAAGTCTGTAATCTTGATCGAAGAGAAACAAAGAGAAGCGATTCCTATTTTCGTGTATCAGCTTGTGTGTTTCTTTCTTTACATTTATACTATCTTACTTATCATGCGCACTGTTATGATTGCTAAATATGTTGTAATAATCATTAATCTTACACAAATA
The DNA here is from genome assembly GCA_000404065.3 of Pinus taeda. Taxonomy (NCBI): domain Eukaryota; kingdom Viridiplantae; phylum Streptophyta; class Pinopsida; order Pinales; family Pinaceae; genus Pinus; species Pinus taeda. Next base: position 32,022 of record APFE031047703.1, on the reverse strand, counting down.
AGTTAAGTAATCTAGTAATAACAGATTAAATAGCAAGGAACTTGGGTATAATACGGGTTGCACCCCGAGTAGGGCTATGCAGAAGCAACATTGCAGGTTACAAAGGGATAACAAGTGTGTATAGCGACATGCACAAAGGGTCAAACCACAGACCTCCAGAAGCTCATCAGACGTCCCCATGGTGTGAAAACCTGGTTCTAACACCTTCCCATACTACTTCGAGTAAGACCTTAGTCCCCACTCCATGGACTGTTGTCGAGAGGGCCAATTGTATCGAGATTTGCTTAGCTAAATCACCTCTGAATCTGGGTCAGGCCCATACAAGCCAACAAATGGTTGTGTTACTCAGACTGGATCTGCATAAGGGATGTCTGATGTTGTGCCACTAAAATCCAACAAAGAATGAAAATGAAGAGTGGTTGGACAAGAAGATTCATGAGTTCGTGGTGCAAGAAAATAGAAATCTACGAGTATCTAAGGAACAGTGGTTGGAGCACTACTTGTATACAGAAATCCATGAAATTTTCTTTGCATCCTTTCCTTCTAAGTTGTATTACTGGATCATGAAGTTAGTAGACATCCAAGGAAGTGTAGGCTTGACAAACCAATAGTGTGGACTTCGGAATTAGAGTGAAAACTAGAAGCGTCAGGGGAGAAGATCGCACAAGCTATGGACCATTAGCTTGACTGAATAATAGGGGGATTTATCAATGAGTTTGCAGTAGACACAACCGTCAGCTACAGTGAGGTATAGCGACATTTCCTCAAGGGACCGCGAGGTAAGTAATAAATCTTTGAACACTTGGATTAAGATGTTATTGTGTGAAAAGCGCGTTTTGCGAATAAGTTAATGTTTGGGACTACGCGAAGCAGGAAGATCTATAGAAGCAGAAGTAGTGAAGAGTTGGAAAACAGTCGTGAGAAAGCGAGGAAGAGCTCGTGAATTTTCTCCAAGAAGCGCAGTCAGTCTAATAAGGCAACGTATTCCGTGTTTACCACCTCCACCCACACCGCCACCCATCTCACCCTCTCACCTCCATCTCCACCCACCCCACCTCTACCAACACTACAGTTTAGTATGGTGAGTGCAATCAAACTACTGGTATTTAGAGGAGTGGGGAATGAAGATCTAGACCAATTTTGGTTTATGGTAAGAGCCGTATGGGAAGCACAAGGCGTCATGGATGACAATATTAAGAAGGTTACACTGGTGAGCATGCTGCAGGATCATGCCTTAACATGGTATATCAAACATTCTAATGACCACCCAAACGTAGGAATCGTAGAGATCCAAGCCATGCTGAATAGGGAATTTAGTAGGCCAAAATCAGAAACACAATCAATCATTAGGTTTAAGGAGATCGCGATGCTCCCAGGAAAGAGCCCTTGGGATCTGGACCAAAGGCTGAAGAGTATGATTCGCGAAGCCAATATGATGTTGACGGATGGACAACACCATGCATGGTTTTTGGCCTCACTTACACCACACTTAAGGATGACGTTGTCACAGCAAAAAATTTCCACCTAAGCCGAAGCACTGGATATGGAAATGAAATTACATGAGACCCCTATACAAGAACTTGGGTTGGGAGTCCAACAAATCCATGCACAATTGCATAATCTATGTCTGGAAATGCAAAGTTTGAAACAAGACAAGACACCTCAATCGAAGGTGCACGAGGAAGTATGGTGCATAAAATACAAAGGGCAAGGGCATGACAAGGACCATTGTCCAGTGTTCGCAAACTACTTGGCAGGAGGAGGGCCGATGTTGTTAATACCAGAGGCACAGGCAGGGTTGAGCGTGGCTTCTACACTATGGTGCGCGACCTACCAGATAGGAGGAAAACACATTATGAACAATTGTCATCTATTGCAAAAGTATACGCAGACATCCCAGCAATTGTTTTGTAATTTCTGCAGGTTGGTAGGCCACGATGAATGCACCTGTCGAAGCTATGAACTAATGATGGATCGGAATCCTACCTACAGGTTCCAAACAAAACATGAGCCCTCGACACAGATGCAGGGATGGCATCCATTGAATTTCTGGGGTGCGATCTAGGTTGAGATGAAATGGGACCAAGAAGGGGTCACAGAGAGCTAATTTGTTACAATTGTGGAGGGTTAGGACACTATGTGCGTGATTGTACAAACCTGACAAGGACATCATGTTGGTAATATACTCAGTTTGATCATGAGGTAGAAGACTACCCTTTGATAATAGCGATGATGCATAAAAAGGGGGTACTCCAACCCCCTCCAACTCAGAATTTATAGATGATGAGGTTTGAGCCACACGAATAAGACTTAAATGTAAACATGATGCTCAGGAGTGGTATGAACATGGGAGATGATAAAGGGAAGCAGCTAGAAGAAAGTGTGTGGGTTCACAAGGCTCCTACAGAGGAACCCAAGTTTGATTTAGAACGTGCAAAGGAGACATTCATGGAAGCTAAGAAAAGCTTCATGGAGGCCTCCACTTCAAGTAGTAAGGATCAACTAGAACCAGGGATGGATCCTTCAATGCTCACTATCTTTCAGGAGACATGCAGGAAACTATTGAGCGACATCAAGGAAGTGAAAGGACTGCAGAAACTTATCACTAGGTGTGCGGGGTTAGGAAAGCCATGCATGGTCTGGAAATGTGGAAAGCATGCATTACGCACATGAAGGGAAATGAGGTTGACTACGCAAATCAGCAAGTATGAAATGGATCAGGTAATTGTGGATCTGGGTTTAGACATGAATGTACTACCAAAGCAAACATGGGAATGCATGGGTAGACCCACATTACAATGGTCCCCTATTCAGTTACGAATGGTGAACCAACAGAAGAATTTGCCCATGGGAAGATTGCAAGGGATAACAGTCAATATTGAAGGTACAAGCACGCAGGCAAATTTTGATGTGATATATATAGTCAATGACAATAATCCCTATCCCACGCTACTAGGAATAGTCTGAGCCACTGATATGAATGGAGTCATAAATCTAAAGAAGTGCAAAATGATCTTTGAGAAAAAGTTAGTACGCGTGGTAGTACTGCTAGATCCAGCCAAAGGAATGTGATACACTAAACTGGTGCACGACGATGGTAGTGATGATGATCTCAATTGTATTTAAAAGATAACCATGCGAGAAGATGATTGGGTGAACCCGATTGTAGATGGAGGGATTTTGTGGGAGCGTGAAAGCTCCTACACTTCGGATTCGGATGAAGAAGTAGAATGATGGCAGAATGAGCTACACGAAGTAACAACACTGAATTGCAACATGATGACTAGATCACTACGTTACGTGACAATAGAGGCAAGGGAGCTACAAACATATGATGGATTTTCAGCGGTGGATGAATTCCTGAGAAAATTTGAAAGTTTCGTACCAGAACAACAATAGTTCAATGCGCTGAAGTGGGCACTATGAGCAAAACCTACTCGATGGTGAGGTACGCATCAAGGAAATTTTGAGGACTAGCATGGCTGTAGAAGAATGATGCACCTACAATTTCAGAAACCACAAATACAGCTAGTAGACAAATATGATGAATGGGATGATCCACACATGCACCTTGTGAAATGGACCAAGGTCTATGCAGAAGAGCCACAGCTTGAATGGGTACATTTATTCTACCATACCCTGGATGTCATACCCATGAATTGGTATACTGAGATGGAAGTCTGCCATGGTACAGGCGAATGGGATGTCTTGCATGAGGGATTTTTTTAACGTTCAAATTTGAAGATCGTTGGTCGTATAATATTGATGATACACTACAAGAAATAAAATTTGTTACCTTCAAAATAACATAGGAGCTAATGGGAGTACTTCAGCCAGAATGGATGACACAGTTAAGTAGCACACTAGTTATAACATAAATGTTGAAGAGGATGATGAGGACCCATGAAACATTAATATTTCAGAAATGGAAGGCTCTCGTGAGATTCACAAACCATCATTTGAAGACTCCAACATCACTATGCCACTAAAAATGAAGCAGGTCAACATTGGAATGGAGGCATATCTGAAGTATGTAATTCTTGGGGACTAATGGGATGATGCCATGGTCGATAAGGTCACTGAGTTACTCCACGATAACCAAGACTTGTTCCCGACCAAAATTATGGACTTAAAACAGATCATTGGCGATTTAGGGATGATGAAGATCACCCTAAAACCTGACATTAAGCCAGTCAAATAGCGGCCTTACCACTTGAATCCAAAGTAAAAAGAAAAGGTCTGTGACAAATTACACAAAAAGCTCACAGCCAGAATTATTGAACCAGTGGAAGAATCCAACTGGGTGAGTCCTATAGTAGTACAGGAGAAAAAGCAGAAGGGTGAAATAAGAATATGAATAAACCTTAGGAAGCTGAACGATGCATGTGTACACGATCAATTACCAACACCATTCACAGATGAAGTACTAGATAATGTTGGCAATCAAGAAGCATAATCATTCACGGATGGGTTCTCAAGGTACCATCAGATCAAGATCACGTCGGAAGATAGGAGAAAAATGACCTTCGCTATAGAATGGGGCTGCTTTCAATACACCATTATGCCATTTGGACAGAAGAATGTGCCAGCTATATTTTTGCGCATCGTGGTAGCCATGTTCAAAGAATACATCCACAAGTTTTTGAAGGTCTATCTGGATGATTGGACTTTGTCATGTAGCGAGCTTACACCTCATGTTGGATACTTGTCGCCGACACCAGATTGCGTTGAATTTTATGAAATGCACATTCCTCGTTCCCTTTGGAAACCTGCAAGGACATGCGGTTTGAAAACAAGGACTAATTGTGGGCCCTACGAATATTGTTGTTATCCTAAATTTAGAAGCACCACGAAGTGTTAAACAACTTCACGCTACCTTGGGACACACTAGATACTATAGGAATTTCATCAAAAGTTATGCCCAAATAACCACATCGATGGAAAATCTATTGAAAACAGATGTTACATATTGCTGGAATGATGATTGCATGAAGAGTTTGGATGTCCTAAAAGGGAAACTGGCCTCCACTCCAATCTTGGTCTTCTGAAAATGGGATGTGGAATTTCATGTACATGTGGATGCGTCATGTATTGCATTGGGAGTCGTACTCACATACGAGGGCGTGGAGGGTGTGGATCACTTGATCGCATTTGTAATTTGAAGATTGTCCAAAGAAGAAAATAACTACTCTACCACCAAATGTGAGGCGTTGGCAATGGTGTATGTGCTTCAAAAATACCGACACTATTTACTTGGAGGACATTTGAAGATGTATACCAACCATTCCGTGTTGAAATACCTGGTGAACAAGCTTTTGTTGGGGGGGCGAATATGCATATGGATTTTACTATTTCAAGAATATGATTTTGAGGTCACAATCAAGCTGGGACACTTAAACGCAGGACCAGACCACTTGTCACAAATTCAGATGAGCAAGGAACCAACAAATTTAGAGGAGGGACTACCTGATGCACAGCTCTCTGCAATGTGAGTTGCAGATGGACACTTCAAATATATAATCCATTTTCTAACAACGGGGACTACACCGAAGGAATAATCAGTCCAAATGAAGAAGGAATTGGTGGTGTGCACGGTGGAATTTTTTATCATTGCGGGGCACCTCCACAAGATGGGAAACAATGAGATATTGCGAAGATACGTACCTGAATTTTAACGAGATTAGATCATCGTGGAAGCACATGGGTGCACTACAGGAGGACACTATGCAAGATGCATGACCACAAAGAAGATTCTTCGTGTAGGGTTATGGTGGTTGACCCTACACCAGGATTCGAAAGCACAATGTAGGGCCTACGTTATATGTCAAAGGACGAGAAAACCATCATGAATGGATGAGATGCCACTAAATCCCCAAATGACAATGCAACCATTTTAGAAATGGGAAATCAACTTTGTGGACTCGATCAGACCTTAGAGAAAGATAGGTGTGTGCTACATCATCACCGTGATAGAGTACCTAACATGATGGGTGGAAACACAACTGGTCAAGGACTACATAGCCGCCATGGCTACAAAGTTTTTGTTCGAACACGTGTTGACACGATTTGGCTATCCAAAAATCTTAATGAGAGATTTCAAAACACATTTCCTGAATGAAACCATCAACATGCTCATAGAATAGTTCCAAGTATATCATTAGAAAAGCACATTGTACCACCCACAAGCTAATGGGACAATAGATGCATTCAACATAATACTGGAGACTGCGTTTACCAAAGTATGTAATGCGTAGCAAAATGACTGGGACTTGTGCGTACCTACTGTGTTTTGGGTGTACAGGACAACATGCAAGAAATTGATAGGACAGACACCCTTCTAGTTGGTCTATGGTATAGAAGTTGTCATGCCGATGGAATACATCATACCTAGTCTACGAATAGCAGCTCTCACAGGCATGACGAACTGCAAAGCTCTGAAATAAAGGCTCGTGCAATTAGAAGAACTTGAGGAAGAATGGTTTCTGGCTAGATTTCATCAATAGGTACAAAAGAAACATGAAAAGGCCTAGCAAGACCACCATATCAAGTTGCGCACCTTTAAGGTAAATGACTTAGTACTACTGTATGACAGTAAGTTTGAAAAATATTTGGAAAAATTCAGAATGCACTAGCTGGGACCATATGTGGTAAAGGAGGTCATAGACTAAGGCATGGTCCAGCTAGTCAAACTAAATTGAGAACCCTTCCCAGACAAAGTAAACGGCAGTCGCTTGAAACCCTACACGAGTGGGTCGGCTCTTAGACTAACCAATCAAAGCACGGTCTTCGTGACCCAAGGAGCCAGACAAAGGTGCAGGGCTATATACACTTGCACTAGATGTTGGTGCCAAGGTAAGGACATGATTTAGATGTGGATGATTCAGAAACAAGAATGTAGCAGGTCTAGAAGACCGTAGAATAGTGCATCGCAGACCTCCGAGCAGTACGGGACCAGTTGGAGAGGTTCCGTGCCAAGGTCACCGCACTAGCAGAGTGACTTAGGACGAGTTAGATGATTGTGTTGGGGGCTTTTTGGGCATGGAATCCCCCCAACAACATGTTTTGTGGCTTAAAGCCCAAGTTTTGGTCAAAGGTTTTGTAAGACTCCACAAATTGTTCATGGACCATGGGATTGTATAAATAGAGCAAGGCCCTAAGTTGTAAAGAGAGAGGATTGAAGAGAATAATATGAATGGTTTGAGCATAGAGTAAGAGTCTAAGTGTATTGGGTCATAGTAGTAGGAAGAGGCTCTGCAACTGAGTGCGCAAAGGCCTAGTAGATTTCGTAGTTGAGTGCACAGGGCAGTGTCAAGTCTATAATCTTGATCAAAGAGTAATAAAGAGAAGTAATTCCTATTTCTGTGTATCAACTTGTGCATTTCCTTCTTTACATTTATATTGTTTTAGTTATCGCGCGCACTGATATGATTTGTGAATATGCTGTAATAATCATTAGCCTTACACAAAGAAGTTAAGTAATAATGTAATAATAGATTAAATAGTAAGGAACTTGGGTATAATATGGGTTGTGCCCCGAGTAGGGCTGCACAAAAGTAGCATCATAGGTTGCGAACAGATAGCAAGTGTGCATAGCGACATGTGTGAAGGGTCAAACCGCGGACCTCCAAAAGCTCATCAGACATCCCCAGGGTGTGAAAACCTTGTTCTAGCACCCTCCCATACTACTTCGGATGAGACCTCAGTCCATGCTTCATGGACTGTTGCCGAAAGTGCAAGTAGTACCAGGATTTTCTTGGCTAAATCACCTCTGATCCTAGGGCAGGCCAATACAAGCCAACAATATTCCGAGATGTCTGAACACATTAACAGATACATTGGTTAATTATGTATTAGATAGACAACTGCGACATATGTAAAATGAAAACAATCACATAGTGAACATAACAGGAAAACATATATATATATTCTATATTATATATATATTATATATATAATATTATATATAATATATATATATATATATATATATTCTATATATATATATATATTATCTATATATATAATATATATATATATATATATATAATATATATATATATATAGATATATTATAGAGAGAGAGAGAGAATTTTGCAGAAATTGTATTACATCAAAATGTCAAAAAACTGTGTTCTAAGACACATGGATTCTCAAGCCTAAGTAAGTGTGGAAAATAAAGACTACGGGATGACTATTCACCCACATGGTGCTCATGATAGCATGACATAGCTCTAATGACTCGGTTCAGTAACTGACGTAGTCCGATGGGTACCCCTATGGTGTGCCTCTGATATGGTAGTGGAACCTCATTAATCAAAGCATATTTTGGAATTCCCCTTGTCAGGACTTCTAAATTACGTTCCACCTCAATGATTAGATCTTCTCCCTCCTCATAAGGAGAATCCTCTATCTAGAATTCCACTCACTTGGCTATTGGAGAAACCCTTAGAGTTATTTCTGGTCCAACATCTGCAAAAATCTCAAGTATCAAATTTTAGTACACATATTAAAAAAAAAAAAAATTGAAAACTCCAAAACTTTAAAGACTGGTTTTTACCTACATCGATCCACTGTAAACCTGGTGGAAGTGGAATATTAGGATCTCCTCGGAAATTTGTGCCAGCATATGCCCAAACATCTATCATGATTAGTTGTTTCTGTAGCTATCCAAAAACTGTTGGGGGAAAAGACATCCATTGATTGCCTCCCTATCAAGGCATAAGCTAACCCCACCTCATCAACCATGGATCTTTGGGTGCTAGTCCATCCACTTCTATCCACTAATATAGAAATAATGGCACATGTTCTAGGAAGAAAGACACCAATATGGATATGAAACTGAATTGTTTCAACCTTCGAGACTTGTATTTCATAATTTAGCCACTTCATATTGACGAACAAATCCTCACACCAATTGAATACTGTGGGACTTAGACAATCGATTGTGTACTGGAAATGAGACTTTGTTGCTTCATGCAATGCCTGAGCCCTAGCTATTCAAGCCATACTATGTAGGATTGTTCGTAGTGGGAGATTTGTGATGGTATTTATATCTATCTTCCCACTCTGGGTCTTTCGAGTCCCTAGAAAATGCCTTGAAATCAACATATACGTGCTCTCTCCTCTAGTGCAAGAACTAGACAACTGAATCCATTGTCCCTTTCTAGACAAGCTAGTAATGAAATAAATATATATGACATCTATTTCAAGCTCTTGATCCCTGATCATGAATATTTGGCAATCTACATCCCACCAACTAATCAAATGCAACAGTAGCTCTACCTGGCTCCTAATCCCAGGAATCCAAAATAATTTCAGCAACCCACAATCTCGAAGGACAACAATGCAATTTGGGTCCTCGGTTGTTTGATGGTCTTCCACTTCGTGTCCTCTTTCTTTCCATTTGATTGCCATTTTTGGTTGCTTAACCTGTAAAACATCCATCAGACAATATCTCATGAGTTTCTATGGAAGAAAATCCAAAAATAAATCATTAAACTTGGATAATTTTAAAACAATTCGCTACTTTGTGCCAGACTATCCATGAATGCTTTTGTGCTTCCAATGTGCTGCCATAGTTGGTCGCATGGTGAAAAGTGCAGGTCTGATGGGTAAAACCCGCATTGATTGCCCTCGACATAATTTTTTGCTAATCCCTACATGCAACCTAATATATGGATGAAAATTCATAAAATTAAAACCAAATTGAAGGGAAGGGACAAATATCTTACTTACAGCAAACGACTCGGTGAATGATGTCCAGAATTAATTGTACTCTCCACCCGAAGATCGAGGTAAAATAGGGTAAAAATGCTCTTTGATTTGCAAAACTGTAAAATGGTGAAAATGATTTACTTTTTGAGCTTTTATAATTTTTTAAATGACATTTTTACCAAATTAGAGTATTTTTCACTTATATTTTAATATTTTTCTTCAAAATTAGTAGTGTATGTTTCAGTTCTGCAATCACAAGTCATATAACATGGTGACAATGACTAATTATGACTGATTTAATGAGTTTTATTTTATCACTTTTCTGGACTTGAAAAAAATAAATAAAAAAGAGACCCCTTGGAGTCATCTTTAAGCTCTTTTCTGACTCTCAAAACATGAAAATATTGTCGAGTATTTGTCATTTCGAACTTGCTAAAGTAAATGAAATGACCTCTACTCAGTATAAGTTTAAACCTTTTCTGGATTGAGATAGACTACTGTACAAAAAATGAATACCTTATTCAAACATGACTAAGAGGTTCTCTTGGATATCATTTTCTACCTTTTCAGATTCAAGAGACAATTTAAAAAAAGGGACCTTTGGATTTTTCTTTTTTGCCTCTTTTTCAAACTCTCTAAAAAATGAAAAAGGTGTTGAGTTTCACCTCTGTTAGACTTGTAAAACTTAAACGACGCATGACTTGTCATCATGACGAGATCGATTTTCTCCTTCTTAGGACTCGTTAAACCTACTACGATGGATTCATCCAAAGGATGAATTTATATGGCGAGCATATGTTATCCCTTTCAAGATTGCGATAAAAAATGATGGGATACTAACTAGAAATAGTGGGGGGGAATGAAATAAAACATCTCTTGTATTTTGTGTAAAGGCATCATGTCACTCTTGAAAATGACACTTAGTTGTTGCTCATGTTGGGTTTGGGATACCCTCACTTCATCACTTGCATTCTTGAGTTTGGGGAATCCATTATGTCTATCATCTGATTATACTGCTTCGTCATCATGACTTATGATCTTTTGTTGAGGCAAATGTTTCCAAACTCCTATGTCGTGTCACCGATATGTTCAAGAGAAATCCTATCTGCAATTTTTACCACTGATATGCTATATGATCTTTCTACCACAATCTTGAATAAAACATACCTACTCTACTATATCCTTTGTTTCATTTTGATGATGTGGGATACTTTATGGCCTTCCTTAGATGGATCACTTCATGTTGACTTTAGCTCATTATACAAGAAGATGATTTAGAAACTCCCTTACAATATTGTTGGGAGTGGGATCCCCTAAGGGCAGTTTTGGGGCTAAAAGCCCATGTTTAAGTCAATTTTTGTAATATTATTGTAAATAATACGCATTTTGTGGTCATGGAGTGCGAAGGTGTTATGTGTCATAAAGGGTATTCCGCCATTATTTTTGTAAAGTAAAGTCGGCTATAAGAGATCTACGTATGGTCCGCGGACCATGGGATTGTATAAAAAGAGATAAGTTCTAAGTAGTTTAGGAGACACAACATGTAAGAGAGTCAAAGCCTTAGAATAAGGAATCTAAGCCTTTGGTTGTAGTCTAGGTAGAGGCTCTGTAGCTAAGTGTGCAGACGCCTAGGGTGGAATTGTGAAACTGAGTGCGCAGACCCCTGTAGTTGTGTGCACAAGGTGAACAGAGTCTGTAACACTTGCAAGATGTTAATAAAAGGAATTATTCTGCAATTTCTATTGTTATAGACATTTTTGGGCACTTCAACCCCAATCACAAATGTCCATAAATGGAGGGCTCCTAAGTCCCTAAAAGTGTTGCTTCACTGCCTAAAGGAACAAGGTCAGCTGATTACATCATCTCCCAGAAGTTCTCCACTGCAAACTGCTCATAAATGGTCAAAACTGGACCATACTGAAAGCCCGGTGCAGAGGGTGTGATGCATATCACCTTCCCAGTGTACAATGTGTGATGCATACTGAATTTCTCCTCTATAGGGTGCGATGGTCGGGAATGGAAAAATGGCAGGGACAAAATGTGAGGTGGAAGATCATGAAATATTCTAGAAGCTTCCCCTCTGACACTTGCCTCTCTTTTTTCGACCAGGGATGAGTAAGAGATCATCATTCTCCAAGTGGAAGAAGGAACTATCAGAGAGAGGACACTAATCAAGACCCCAAAAGATGACTCACTTCCCTATAATCATCTATATATGGATCCCGCATTACAGAGATCTGGGGGCTGGAATTTTGTATCTTATAGAGAAGTGTTGTTGGTTTTCTGGTGTACATTCATAGTGTTGGGTGATCTAAGCCTTACTATAGGTGAAGAAGGGCTTTCTAGCTAGAGGATGATGCTGGGTCAGAACATATGGTTGTAATCCTCTTGCTACTTTTCATCTTAATAAAGCTATTCAAGTTTTCCTCCATATTCTTGTGTGCTTGTTTATATATATGCATTTGTATGGTTAACACACATCTAGACCTGTGTTATTTATGAATATAGATTTTTGTTCTTCGATAGTAGTATATTGTTGTGATTCCATAGGTGCTCTTTGAAGCTAGGCAGACAAAGAAGAAGTAGCGAAGCTCTATCAGGAAGGAGAGGAAATCAAGCGCAAGACTAAGGTTGGTCTCCTTTATTCCACTCCTATCTATTTTCATAAAGGAAAGCGAAAGTAGAATTTACTTGTTTGTTTCTAAGATAGCTACCAATATTAGTGGGAATAGTAGCATCCGAGTGGACACTATTCCCAGTAAAAAAATGGCGACTCCGTTGGGGAGAGACTAGATTGTTTGTTAGCCTATCTATCTTTGTTTCTTTTATAAACTTACAGACGGAGCCTGAAGCCAAGCCAACTACCCTTCAAGCTGAATTTTTTATACAAATGCAAAGTAGATCAATTCTGCTTCAGTCTATCTCCGGGTTTTGTTTATGAATTAAACAATCGATCTGCAAACAATCTAATTTCCGTAAGTGGTGGCTCTAGTAACCTCTTTAGATCACCCCTGTGTTTTACATATACTGAAAATTACTTACTCGACCTAAATCCCTGAACTGAATTGCAAACTGAGTGAAAACTTGTTTAAAGTCTCACACTGGTACCATTGCACCCTTCCTTCAAGGCAGACTGTATGCATCGCACTTCCCGTGTGTAGTAGGTGCGTTGCATACTGGTTTCACTATGTAACAGGTGCGATGGTCAGGGAAGGTTAACTTTACCTTCAGACTATGGGTTTTCTCACTGTTTTCAATCCTATTTAGGAGTTTTTCTATCTGTAGTCAGTATATCTCTGTGAAAACCCCCTTCTCTTGCATTATTCCACCTCCTTAGTGCAAATAACTGTAAGTGTTTTTATGTATTGTGCGCCATTTTCAGTTCTCTTTTGCAAAAATGTAGCATAGTCGAACTATCGTTTCTGGATCTAAAAGTGTCGTAGCTGTCGTTTTCAGTTTTAGAAGACAATACCATTGTTCTCGATAGTCAATTATACAGTTACTGTTTCATATGATTTGAATTAATAGTTTTTAAAGTGTCAAAAAGCAATTTTCATTTCAAAATCACAAAGTGTCTCTCTTACCTTCACTCCATTTTGAAAAGAAAGTTGTTGAGTATTGTCACTTTAAAAGTAATTCAGATTTGCACATAGCTTTCTTATCATCATTCATACATTAAGAACGCTGAAAACAAATGCATGCATGTGCTTTTGCATTTTTACTTCTTGGTTTGATTTAGGACAGTGCATTTAGCGTGTGCTCTGTGCTCTTTGCTGAAATATTCTTAACTTTCTTTCCTTAGTAGCTAGGATTTTCATTGCCAAAAGAAGATTAACGTTTGTTTATCATCTTAGACTGCATTTTAGGAATTATATACACATCACGCAATAAACCTGAAAGGAAATTTTTTAAGCAAGATCAACTTAAAATAAATTTAATGAATCTAACAATGCTTTGGAACCTAACACACAACATCTAGAGGTCTAGGCTAGATATGTATTCTATCGTCCCAAAACCTAGTAACTGTTGTTTTCAGTGTTGGTTGGGTGATTCCTCCACTCTGATATGGCAAGTGCCAGTACGAACATGTGCTCCCACGTACCGTCAAGTATATATTGGGAAACCACAATAGGTTGCATCCTTTATCCTTAGGAAGCCATGTATGCCACCCTATCGATCGCAATGCACTGAACATAGCATTCAGGAAGATTTACTGTCGTACCGTAAAAACTATTATGCAACTTGACAATTAGTTTGGTAATCCTCTCTGCCTAGATCTCTAGAGAGGTCCATTTTGCTCCTTTTCAAACTCCTTAAAGGAAAAGGTCCTCTTAGCACTTGTCACTACAGGCTCAATAAAAATCGAAGGCGACTAGAGTCATATTTTGTTTTTTCTCGACTCTTTAAAATTGAAAAAAAAAGTTTTGTCAAAGCATCTAAAATTTATTTTAATCGAAATAACATCACAAATTCCCCGGTTGGTCTTTAGGTTGAGAAAATGGAGTCTACCAACCAAGGATTTCCCCTTGGAGGAAATCCTAGTCCCTTCCCCTTTTGGGGAGATGTTAGTGCACCCCATATGGCCACTTTGTCACTTCCAGGGTTGACTATTGGTTTGCCTGTCTGGCTCTTCTCTACCTCTGTCGTTCAAAATCCCGTAATTCCTGAACAATCAAGTCAGCAACTAGATGACACTAGAGTTTCCTCCCAACCTTCTAATTCGTCTAATTCTCCCTCTCCTCCTTCCTCTTTGCTTGATAAAGCCGACAAAGCTAAAAATCAAGTGACCGAGAAGAAGAAGAAGTAGAAAGAGAAAAAGGAAAAGAAGAAAAAGGAACCAAAATCGAAAGGGAGAAACCAAGCGTCATCTACCGAAAATCCTCACACCGCACCGTCGAAGCCTAAATCTCCTTGTGTCATTTGCAATGGAGACAATTATCACCGAGATTGTCCCTACATCCCCCAGATCTTAAGGGACTGGTCTCCTTGTTTGCATAATCCGGTGGCATCAACCTCTGACGATCATGTTAAATGCACACCATCAACCAATGAAAGTGAAGCACCTAGACAAAAAAGTTATCCCAGATTTCCTTGTAAATTGTGTGAAGGAAATCATGTCGTCCAGCATTGTACCTTCCTAGACGAGGCTAAAATCGTTTTGGATGACCGTCCTGCTTCACCGCTACAGATCCCTCGTGGATATAAAAAATTCTTGCCAAGTCCCCCACTGGTTGAAAATCTGTCTGGCCCATCATTATGGTCAGCGGAAGCGTATACCATTGAAAATGAACCCTATGAATCCATACCAGACAAAATTCAAAAGGTCGAGACGGCAGTTGACCCGGTCTTGCCTTCAGAGTGTTCATCTTCGAATGATACCGTCACTGAAGAGAAAGAGAACGACATTGTTCAAATTATTTTCATCAACACAGACTCCGATGAACTTGGGGGCAGTCCTCCCATTCCTTTATCATAGGAAGGAATTTCATCAGAGTCATATCCGACCTCTATTCGGTCCCACCACCAAGCAACCTAGTCGTTTCCTTTGACTGGAATCTACTAGGAAGACCCTGTTTACCAGCTAGTGTACCATTCAGAATCATTGTACAAGCTTACATAATGGTCATGGCTGGTACCATCATCGATGAAGGGGCTTCTATGAGTATCATTTCCTCAACTTCTTGGAAAGCGCTTGGTTCTCCATCACTTTTGCTTGAAATGAGAAATTTGACAGGCTTCGACAAAGGAACTAGTCAACCTTTAGGGATCCTTCCAAATGTGCCCATTACTTTGAGAAGGAAAATTGTTCACATGAATGTAATGGTAATTCAAGGACCCTTAGATTATAATCTACTCCTTGGATGCGACTATATTTATTGCATGGGAGCCATCGTCTCCTCACTCTTTAGAGTAATGTGTTTTCCGCACGAAGGCAGAATGGTCAAGCTCGTGGACCAAATGTCATTCCTTGGTTCACACATCATAAATAGTCAAATACCATCCCCAAATGGTCTTTTCATGCAAGTAATGTCTCATCGATCTCTAGTCCGTCCACCTGATGAGCACGAGTGATTTAGGAGGATGTGACTGAAACCTAGGGGGCATGCACCCTGGTCTGTTTCGGCAGGGAAACCTTGGGTATAGAGGGGGTTTCTGCGAGGGATATATGACTAGTCTCACACCCGTCCTCAAGGAAAATGGGATTAGGCTGGAATACGATACCTTCGTTAAGGTTATGATGAGTGGTAGGCAATCACACCACTCCCCTTTGTCTATTTTGGTAGGCATCAGAAAGGAGCTTTATGTCTGCTACGCAGATGGAACTTTCGTGGTAACCTGGAAATTTTTCGCTATACCTGGGGGCATGCAAGCCTTTCAGCATGCAAGTGAAGAGAGGCTATTTATTTTTTAAATTTGTAGGATCTCTAACCCTTTAAACCCGTAAGGCTAGTCGTTTCCTAACTTGCATAAAGAAAGGATTCAGGGCAAAGCTTTAAAGATGTAAGCCCCTTCAAAATAGCATCTTGAATGAGACATTCTTATCATATGATTGGCGAGCAATGTTACCGCAAGTTTCAAGCTCGTTAAAAAATAAACCCCCATGAGCAGTTTTAGCACATAGTTCAAGCTCATTAAAAATTAAACATAAGTCATGAGTAAGTGCTTCCCCCAGCGCTTAATCTCATTAAAAAATGAACCAGTAAATAACCATTGTGAATGCCTTATTGCTAGCTTTTGTGTCTTGGTCGTGTTCTCGATATCACCTCCACTCTATTTTTAGCCGATCATTCACCCCCATATGATTGTTGACCCCTTCGAGGAACATCTGCGAAGAGTAATTCTATTAGCAATCCTTGTGACACTGTCGTGATTGGAAAATTCCAAATCTTACTTGGAATCAGCTGTTACCCGAAACCATCACTCGTTCTCGAAAATGAGTCTTCTTTAAGCTTTATTCAACTGACTTGTAAAATATGAAAAGATTGCCAAGCAATTGGCCTCTCTGGCTTGTTAAAGTCATCGGAAGTGCTATCTCTCCTCTATATTTTTATCTTTTTGGACTTGAGGGATTATTACACAAAAAGATCGAGCGCTTGTCTTGTTCGACTCCTTAAACTATCGAAAATTCATCCCTTTTTTATCATTTTATGCTTTTTCGGACTTAAGGGATTGCATGACGAAAAAGAATCATTGGAGTCTCCTTTCTGTTTCTTTCAGACTCTCTAAAATTGAAAGGGACCGAGTTAGCTTTGTCGTTAAGCTTGTTAAAACCAAATAGTGACAAACTCGTCCGCATGGATGAGAACGAGTTTCACTATCACTAGGCTCACTAAAATATAACGACAGGTTTGCCCAAAGGGCGGATTATAGAACAAGCATATGTTATCCTCCTCAAGCTTGACAAAACTAAAGAGGTACTAGTCAGCAATGACTGGGGAAAATTGGGAAGAAAACTTGAAAAAACTTTATTGGTAGCAATTCGCTCTTGAACATGACACATTCCTTCCGCATCCATGCCGGGTTGGGTTGTTATGTTCACTTGTCATCACCATTGGTTCATCAAACCATCCATATTTGGGGTTAACGCTACCAATCCATTATCAGCGTCGCTGATATGTTCAAGAGAAGTCATTCAGAAAATTCACTTGTGTCTCACCCACTGCAATACATTCATGCTCCATTCCTTCATGACCGCCACCTTGAACCCTGTATCATCAGATTGTTTTCACCTCCAAAATCATTTGCTTCGTTCTATGTCATTGATGTGGGATTCATTAAGGCCCTCCTGCGACGGGTCACTTCTTGTCGACATCAGCTCATTATCCAAGAAGTTGACTTAGGAACAACCCTTTCAGTACTTTGAAGCTTGCATGCCTCAATGGCAAGTTTCTCACTTTCGGCGACAGGTTTACATCAATGGCCTTCAACCGAGAGATTTTCGTGGTGTTCGATGCCAAGTCCTTTTTCACACCATGTGAATTATACTATAGTACCTTGACGGTCATTGTCATTATTGGTGATTCCTCTCGCGCCTGTTAACAACTTACATCATTGGCTGGTAATCAGGCAATGTCTTTCCATATTTAACTCCAGAACATTTTTCACATGGATCGACTTGTACTCCGAGTGAAGATTGAACGAGTTTTGAAGACCCTGGATCTAGTTTCATCAATCCAGGATGCGATATATTTAGGAATATAAAGACATCAAGTGTACATCATTTCCGAACAGATGATCATCCAAATCAAAGGATGACGAGAACATATCATCAGCCTGTCATACAAAGGATTGTCTGTCCTATGTACATGAAAATGAATTTATAAATCTGAGCATGGGAATGCCCACCTCAGCTAGATCATGAAGAAAATGTTTTCAAAATAATGTATTGTATTGTATCTTACTACAAGTCGCCTCCCATCTCGAAAAAACTTCGGATCCTCATAGTAAAGCATTTCACCCGACATCAGAAAGATTAATGACCTCATGCTTTAGGGGGTAACTGTTATAGACATTTTTGGGCACTTCAACCCCAACCACAAATGTCCATAAATGGAGGGCTCCTATGTCCCTAAAAGTGTTGTTTCGCTGCCTAAAGGAACAAGGTCAGCTAATTATATCATCTCCCAGAAGTTCTCCACTGAAAACTGCTCATAAATGGTCAAAACTAGACCATACTGAAAGCCCACTGCAGAGGGTATGATGCATATCACCTTCCCAGTGTACAAGGTGTGATGCATATTGAATTGATCCTCTGTAGGTTGCGATTGTCGGGAATGGACAAATGGCAGGGACAAAATGCGAGGTGGAAGATCATGGAATCTTCCAGAAGCTTCCCCTCTGACACTTGCCTCTGTTTTTGACCAGGGATGAGTAAGAGATCATCATTCTCCAAGTGGAAGCAGGAACTATCAAAGAGAGGACACTAATCAAGACCCCAGAAGATGACTCACTTCCCTATAATCATCTATATACGGATCCCTCATCACAGAGATCCAGGGGCTGGAATTTTGTATCTTATAGAGAAGTGCTATTGGTTTTCTGGTGTACATTCATAGTGTTGGGTGATCTAAGCTTGAGGTGAAGAAGGGATTTCTAGCTGGAGGATGATGCTGGGTCAGAACATATGGTTGCAATCCTCTTTCTACTTTTCATCTTAATAAAGCTATTCAAGTTTTCCTCCATATTCTTGTGTACTTGTTTATATATATGCATTTGTATGGTTAATACACATCTGGTCCTCTGTTATTTATGAATGTAGATCTTTGTTCTTCGATAGTAGTATATTGTTGTGATTCCACAGGTGCTCTTTGAAGCTGGGTAGATGAATAAGAAGCAGCGAAGCTCTATCAGGAAGGAGAGGAAATCAAGCGCAAGACTAAGGTTGGTCTCCTTTGTTCCACTCCTATCTATTTTGATAAAGGAAGGCAAAAGTAGACTTTACTTGTTTGTTTCTAAGATAGCCACCAATCTTAGTGGGAATAGAAGCATCCGAGTGGACACTATTCCCGGTAACATCTGTGTATTTTTTTATTGATGGGTTTGGATACTTTGTATATGAATTTCCTTTATTATTCTTCTATGATGCACGAATGAATGCAGTTACATTGAATAAATAAATGCAATTACGAATATCTAATTACGTGGTGATAAATTTAAGTATTCAGCTAATAAGAAAATCAATTAGGGTAATTGAGGAATTTGCACAGCATGCTGCCATAACAACGCGAAAGTACCTGATCCCCAGGTTAGGGATGCATTAAGGTTGATCGTATACTTTTGCAAAGGTATTGAAAGCCAGAATAGAGGGTTTGTCTTACAAGCCCTAGAGTGAGATCACCTATGCGAAGGCAGGGATAGAAGAAATCAAATGACATCACAACCATCTCAGGGTGTCGAAACTTGGTTCCAACATCCCCCCATTCTACTTCAGGTGACACTTCAGTTCGTGCTCCAGAGGCTAATGTCGAAAGGGCCAGTAGTGTAGGGATTTGTTTAGCTAATTAACGTTGAACCTGGGTCAGGCCCCCTCAAGCCAACAAATGGTTAAGTTGTTGTGACCAAAATCTGCATAAGAGATGTGTGATGTCGTATCACTGGAATCCAAATAAGAAGGAGATTGGAGATTGGTTGGATAGAAAAATACATGAATTTGCGGCACAAGAGAACAAAAACCTACAACTGACAAAAGAATAGTGGTTGGAAAAATACCTATATACAAAGATCCACGAGATATTTTTATGCTCCTTCCCTATCGAGCTATACGAGTGGATAACAAAGCTAGCAGATAGCCAAGGAAGGTGGAAACTTGACGGTCCTATTGTGTGGACCCCAGAGCTAGTATGAAGGTTGGAAGCATCAAAGGATAAGATTACCCACATTGTCGATCATTGTCTCAATCATACCATAGGAGGATTTGAGACTGAATTCGCGGTCGACACCTCAGTCAGCTATAGCGAGGCAAAGCAATGCTTTTTTGAAGGATCATGAGGTAAGTACATAAAATCTTTGAATACTTGGATTAAAATGTTGTTGTGCAAAAAATGGGTTATGTAGCTACCTTGATGTTCAGGACCATGCGGAGTGGAAAAACTTACAGGAACGAAGGAAGAAAGGGTTCAGAGTATATCCCTTTGATTTCACCTTCATGAAATGATGAAGAGGGAATAAAAAAGGTTTCTCCATGAAGTGTTATTCAGTTAATAAGACAAGGATTCCCAAAAATACCACCTCCACCCACACCACCTCCAACTTCACCACCAACTTTGCCCATACCACTTCCACCTCCACCACGGTTCAATATGGGAAATATAGTGAAGTTTCCTTTGTTCAAAGGCTTGAGAAATGAGGACTTGGACCAATTCTGGTTTGTTGTGATGGTTGTATAGGAAGCTCAAGGTGTTATAGATGATCATATAAAGAAGGCGATACTGGTTAGTTCCCTGCAAGATCGTGTGCTAACCTAGTATATTAAGTAGTCTAATGATAACCTGAATACTAGAGTAACAAACATCTAGGTAGCATTAAATAGGAAATTTAGTAGGCCTAAATCTGAGGTGAAGTCGATTGTGAGATTCAAAGAGATCGCAATGCAACCAAGTGAAATGCCTTGGGAACTAGATCAAAGGCTAAAATGTACAATTAATGAAGCCAACATGAATTTGACAAATGGACAACATCGTGAGTGGTTTGTGGTTTCACTACTACCACACTTAAGGAGTGCGCTATCACAACAAAAGATAACAACTCAGGCAGAGGCCTTGGAGATTGCCATGAGACTACATGAGACTCTAATGCACGATCCTAATCTAGGATTTCAACAAATCCATGCACAGTTAAAGAATATGTGCCTTGAAATGCAAAGTCTAAAGCATGATATAATAGTTTGACTAGAGGTACGTGAGGAGGTATGGTGCTTGACTTGCAAGAGCCAGGGTCATGACAAAGCCCATTTACTATTCTTTGCAAGTTACATTGTAGGAGGAGGATCGATGCCTTTAAGGCCAGAAGCTCAAGCAAGACCTAGCACGGGGCCTGCATTATGGTGTGCTATCTATCAAGTAGCTAGAAAACATGCCACATATAACTGTCACTTACTACAAAAGTATGTACAAACACTGCAACAATTGTTCTACAAATTTTTTAGGTTAGTAGGACATGATGAGCGTACTTGCAGGAGCTATGAATTAATGATCGATAGAACTACCACCTAATGGGTTCAGGCCGAAACGCGGCCCCTTGACCAGAATGTAGGGATGGCACAGATAGGATTTTAGGTGTGCGGACAAGGCCAAGGTTGAGGAGGACCTGACAGAGGTCAAGGACAATTGATTTGCTACAATTGCGAAGGACCAGGACACTATGCCCATGATTGCACTAATTCAATGCATCCGTCATGCAATTATTGCATGCAGTTTGATCATGAAACAAAATAATATCCTACGCTGATAGCTAGGATACATGATAAAGGGGTGCTACCACCTCCGCCGACTCAAAAAATATAGATGATGAGGTCTGAGCCACGCAAGGAAGATCCAAACATAAATATAATGCTCAGAAGTGGAATAGTGACAGGAGATGATAGGAGGAAACAACAGAAGATAGTACATGGGTTCACAAAGCCTTGGCAAAGGAGGATGAGTTCGATTTGGAGTGAGCTCGTGAAGCCTTCATGGAAGCTAAGAAGAGCTTCACTAAGGCCTCCACCTCGAAAAGCAAGGATAAGCATGAGTCGGAGATGGACCCCTCTATGCTCATGACTTTGAGGAAACTTGTATGAAGTTACTGCAGGACATTAAGGTTGTCAAAGGGTTACAAGAACTCATCAATAGATGCGATGGAACCACACCAAGTGAGCCATGTGTAGTACGAAATATTTGCAAGCATAAAACAAGGACGGGATAGGATATTAGACTAACCACACAGATAGGAGAATATGAAATGGATCAGGTCATTTTGGATCTGGGGTTAGATGCAAATTTCATACCCAAGCAGACTTGGGAGCGAATAGGGAGACCTATGCTGCAATGGTACCCGATTCATCTAAGGATGGTGAATCAACAAAAAATCATCCCATGGGGCAGCTGTAGGGGGTGACCGTGAATATTGAGGGAGCGAGTGTGTTGGCTGACATGGGGAGTAGCCTTAAGGGTGCAAGGGTATTCTTTTCTCTATTAGAAAAATTATGGACTAGAAACTATCCTTCTAGTATATTTAAATATTTTTGTAGATCACCTTGATATATGTGGCATTCAAATATAGGAATATAAAATTAACTTGTATCTTAAAGGTGGAGGCACCTCCAAAGTGTCCAGTTGATGAATATGCATTGCTTATTGGTATCAACTAAAGGATTTGGTAAAATGTGTCCATCATCTCATTCCTTTGTCGCTCGAGGGATTCTTTGAGAAATAGTTTGATAGGATCTCTTGCTACTTTGTGTTTATTTTATTCCACCATAGGAGATTACTAATTTGGCGAGGATGCTATTGTAAGGGCTCAAGTAGTTCAATTCACAACTCCTTATACCTCGACCTCATTGGGGAGATGTACATAAAAACAAAGAAAGAGTGGGATGCTATGATACCACTAATGCATATTTATGAAGGGAAAAAATGAAATATAGATTTATAATGAAAACACAAAGATGAAAAAAAACTTAAATTCAATTAATAAATGAAAATGATTGAAATGGTATACCTGCAGAATGAAAGAAAACCAGATTGAATAGTGGTAGCTTATATCTAAGAAGAGATGTGACAGCTCATACCTTCCTGAACTATGTTAGAATGAGGCCCGAAGGCCTTTTTATCATCAAGAAATAATTAGAAACCATAAAAATCCAACATCCTAACCCTAGGAGATGAAACACTAAAGCCTTATGGGCCTTGATGGGGTAAGTTGAAACATCAACTTCCCAGGGTCATAACTTTTGCATACGATCTTCGTTTGACATGCACGATATCTTGTTGGAAAGGCATATCAGATGAGTAAAAGTTCCAATATTTTATGACTAACATTGGCCCATTTCTATAGAAAACTTTGTTTAGGGCCTCAAAATGGATCTAGAAATTTAAGACCTAAAAACTACCAAAATAGGGAAAATTGTGTTGTGAGCCAGTGGAATAGGGAGGTGGCCACCAATATCCACTTGGATCATTGAATATGTTTTCTTTGGAGGAACTATATATTATGTTTTTACAACCACCCTATATTCAATTGTTATATGAATAGCTTTCATGATTTTTGGGAGTCGTTTGGTGTCTTTTTCTTCTTGGATTACACCCTCAAAGGACCAAAGTGACTGTGTGCTACATGATTTAGTTTGAATCAATATAAAAACTATATTTTCTTACCTAAAAAGTGGTTTTAGGATTATTCTTGGTTTGTTTCACCTCCTAGACTTCTCTCGCTTGGATTCCTTCCTTCTTTTCTTCCATGTTTATATAAAATTGTTATTTAGTCTCTCTGCAAGTGTTGTCAATTAAGGTAACACTAATTATGTTGCCAAAAACTTATCTTCTCAAATCCTAGGAACACTTAGACACATATTTTGACTCGTTGCCTAGCGTTTCTTCTCCGAGGTACCTATGATTCCATTCTTGGAGTCACTTTCATACTCACAAATCATTCATGTTCTAAAATATTGAGCTAGATATTATCTCCCAGAGCCAGTTACATGAAAATCATTTAAGCTATAAAGCACTAGTTATCTACATAGCATGTTAAATATATATTCTAGATGAAAACATTCAACCATAATGATGGGATAGTGAACATGATAGCTTTTTTTCACTAGTTAAAGTTTTTTTATGAAACACAGTAAGCCTTGAGAAAAGGAATCCCTAGTCGTTTACATTTCATATTTAAAGGCTAAATCTATAATGGGTATTTATTTCTTATTGATTTTGTTCAAGAGAGTCATGTCCACAACCAAGAAAAGGACTATCAAGGTACCTGTAACCAATAAATCAGGTGAGGATGAGGTAGAAAACCCTTTTAGGATGGAATTCTGAGATACCCTCTGCTTGATAGATCAAATAATTTCATACAACTAGACAAAAATCAACTAAGAGTTCCACAAAGATAGTCTTCATGGAGATGAGTCAAACATTCAATTTTATAAAGCAATAATCAGATCTTGGTTTCCAAAGGTAACAACTAATACACCAGACTTTCCATGCACTGGGGTAATAGAATGGCTTGTGCAACATTTAGATCCAAAGGAGGACATGGTTAGAAATACCCATGGAAAACGCTTGGCCTCATTCATTGCTTCCAACATAAATCTATATTACAAGCTTCCCAACAAAGAGGTATCTCTAAATGAAGGATGGCTAAAAAAAATCAGTATCCTACCTAGGGAAATCCTAAAGGAATGGTGGGTTGATAAATGAAAATTTTTAATGTGAAAAAATAGAGATTATACTACCAATATGATTAATACTTCTTACCATCTTGTTAATACCATGATCTGTAGACTATATGGGAAAGTAAACAAAGAAACCTTTCCAAAAATATGGGTGCCTCTAATGTACCCAATGTTTGTTGAGTGTAGAATCTTCAACTTGGTTGAAATTGTGGTGAACAACTTGAAACACAACATTGATAATTTCTAGAACCCAAGAGAAGGACAACAACCTAAATTTTACATGGCCTCATACCTGCTATATCTTATATGTGTTAAAATTGAATTCCCAACGATTAAATGGAGATGTACCCTCAACAAGGAACCTATAAAAAGTTATTGTAAAACCCTCTGGAAGGATTCTTACATTTGACCATACACATAAATTTTCCATGACTTCATAATTCCTTTATATGAAGCCTTATTTAATGAAGCTACTCCTTGCATGTCGAAAAGGGATATATAGGAAATCCTAGCAATAAGCAACTAGTTTGTGGAGAAAAATGGTACATTCATCAAATTATTCAGAGAAACCATGCCAACATGTTAGTTAGATTTGTGATTCACCATGTGATGTTATAAGAAAAATCATACCATGTTCATATAGGAGTAGGCATTGCTCTATCAAGAATCAAGAAGTGTCCCTACACACATATGTTATTCCATGTGGGAGTCTACCAATTGACAAACATCAAGAAGTATAATTAAGAGGTAGATTCACCAAAACTTTTCCATTTTTGGATCTAACATTTCATAAGTATGATCACAATTAATGGTCATAGATAAATCCAAATCATGCAAATCAGAATAGGAATCCCATTCAAAGACTTGTCCACTAGAGGAAAAATAAAATAATGCATGGAATTATGCAAGCTTTATTTCAAGAATTGGTTATGACACATCCCAAGAAATACATAACATGAACAAGATAAATCACAAACATTAGCTCCAGAGTAGGTATTCAAGCAAGAAACAACTCATAAGGAGTTAAAAGACCAGTTAAGGAAAGAGCGAGAAGTATTTCAAATAGGATAGGAAGAGACTGATGAGTGCCAGTATTGCAAGAAGAATGTTGTAACTCCTGGGGCTACCAAATTTACTTCTTCAACCCAGGGTTCATACAAACTTGGAGGTGACAGTGTTGTATACATAGTAGATGTAATGGTCTATTCTTGTCACTTTTCAACTGGGATGATAGACCACTATGGTTTCTCAAACCAATCTTCTATTGACTAGAAGAAGTCTAACTACCAAATGGAGAAGGGAAAAATTGTCCCTAATGAAAGAAAAGGAATTTTTCCTACTTCAAGAAATGAAATAATGAATTCAAAATGCTTATAAAGTGATGAAATCATCTAGCTACTCATTCACACATTTTTCTTACAAAAGAAACCTAGCTTAACCTTATTTATAACATGTGATCATCTAAATTAAATGAGCATAGAATCTGATCTAGGAAGTATGAAAATTGTTGCATACATGTGCTTATTTAGAAATTGTAGAAAAAGACATTTTTTGATGTTTTAATTTTATCAATGCAAATGCTTACCTTCACTTGTTCTTTGGCAAGGGAGCCAGATATGGAGGAAGAGGTATGGACTAGTCTCAAGGGTATGGAAGCCAAGGAGAGGCTTAATCCAAGTTCAGATGAAAATCTTCCTAAATTCCGGCTTAAAACAGGCTGCTACAAGGTTCCTTGTAGTACTACTATAGGATGTCCTAGTTCTACTATAAGATGCCCTGTTTTACTATAGGAAATATACCAAAAGCTTAGGAGATGGTAGGGAAGGTAGAATGGAGTGTGGGAAAGGTATCTGATAGAAAACTAAGGCATGGAGGGGGTGAACACTATCCAAGGCTCAATCAAATGCTTCAAGATGGTTTGATTTTCTCAATGGAAATGGAAATTTTGCTTACAAATCAAGAATTTGGATTTAGGGTTTAGTGGAATTTGGCAACATGGGTGGATAAGGCTTGGATGAGGCAATTGAGATGAGGTCTCCCTGTAAATTAGAAGCTTTTGAAAAAAAACACACATGCTTGTCTTTATTTATACATAAATTAATCTACGCATGGAAAATATTTATTAAATGGAAGGCTCTTGGGTGGAACCTTAGCAGACTGAAAGTTATCTAAGTTAAGAAACACACACACACAACCGTTTATGCTATAAAAACTACTTCTAGGGTGAGAGGGGCATAC
>APFE031047702.1:0-19051 GCA_000404065.3 Pinus taeda | reverse complement strand
TGCAGCTTCAATTTCAGTAGCTTCCGGCTTCACATGTGTGAGGGAGAGACCATTTTCTGCGCAGTAGAGAAGAGACTCTTTTCTGCGCAGTAGAGAGAGAGAGATGTGATCAGGTGAGTGTGTCCAAATGAGGAAAAGTCCTGTATTTATACACAACGTTGGTGTTTGAATAGATGCGACTGTTGGGCTTCTAAGCCTACATGAGTTGTAGGTCGGCTTGATAATAATTCTATAATCAAAATAAATTCATATCTCTATGAATACTTATCGGAATCGGATGATCTTTATATCAATCCTACACCTCTCGATGACAGGAATCTAATAAAAATATTATCAGCCATGAATAAGATGACCCACATGAAGTTTTGCCCTAGTTGCCAATTTTAACAATTTTGCACATTATGGAGATCGAAAAATTGTTCCATATGTAGTATCCATGTTCCAGGATCCTTGCCATCAAACTTCCTCATATCGATTTTTGGAACATGTTGGGTCTTCAATCCAACATTAGAGTCTATGAAATCATGGTTAACATTTCTTTTGTTCTCATCATGAGTTTCCTTTACTACCCTTTCACCATTAGTGACCATTTCTTGTAGCATCCTATTCAAATTTATCTTCAATTCTTCCATCTTATTGTCCATGCCATTCAGTTAGCTTCCACACCATCCATCTTAGCTTCTATGCCATCCATCTTAACTTGCATGCCATTCATATTAGCTTTCACACCATCCATCTTAACTTGCATGCCATTCATATTAGCTTCCACACCATTCATCTTGGCTTCATTTACCTTTAGTGAGAGTGAAATTTGTTGTACTTGGTCTTGCAATTTTGATATATCATGTTGTGTTTCTTCGTCTTCTTCACGAGTCATGCTAGAGCTTTCAGGTTGCTTACTAGGTGTTTCCATTTTCTTTCTTCAGGACAATAACCAGTGCTAATAATTCTTCACTATTCCCTTTGAATTCCTTTAAACTAATTTTTCAAACCAATCTTACGCAAAATTTAAAAAAAAAAAACTACACACCTTTTTGTACTTTGTAAGAGCTCGATATTGAATCTGTTGTATCTTTGTAACTGCAGATCTTGAATATTTGAAATCACATCCTACGATAGCCCTTTGAGTCCTCTTTCTAACCCCACAAGTCTAATCAAGATTGGATTCTCCAAGGAAGAGTTTTGGCAAATCTCCCACGGTGACCTGATTAAAGACTAGTTTAGTAGAGCAAACTTGTACAATGTGCCACATGTCACTGTTTCGACCTTAGTGCCTGAAAATGATACACAAAAAACTACAAGCCATCCTCTTTTTGAAACTTCTTACGAAATTTCAATCTGATGCTCAAAACAAAAGTTATGGCGATTTTCCCCAAGTCACTTGTTTGGAATGTAATTTGGGAGCCTGCAAAAACCCTAACTTCCTCAGATCATATCTCTGCAAATATAGCGAGACAAGCTCTGAAATTTGGTCTTAACGTTCAGAACGATTTTGGCTCAAATGGGTTCCTTTTGTAGCTTTTGAAATGTCACAGGAAAAAAAAAGGTTATAGTGAAAATGCCACGATGACCTGTTTGGAGCAGTGAAACCCTAGAATCCAAAGCTTTGATACCAAATGTTAGGAAACCAGCTCACAAAAAGATAAAAAAAGATAGATGAACACCTTAGAATTCAGCGTCTTCGAGGGGGCAACCTCCTTTACATTACACAAATGAACAATTCTTGGATGATACAAATGACTAAACCTCCCTTCTATATATAGGAGTCACAATATAGTCAAGCCGACATAACAGTAATAACATAAGGGCACAAAAATAACAATAGTGGGTTTCTTTGGGGCATACTAATAACAATCTGGGGACAATAAGGCACAATAATAACAATAAGGGGTACAATGACAATGGTAATGGGGTAGTCACTAGTATTATAGGGGCCTAACAAGGCTAGAAGATGGCAGGCGCTGTTGGAGGTGGCAATGCATCCATCTTTGGGTCTACACATTGATGAGGCACAAACAGACGTAGTGGTAGCAAGCAAAGCTACAACATATTCATGTAGCATCCCTCTCCAGGAGTTCATAGATAGGTCTTGCAGCAAAGTTTACCCACTTTTTCAAATTAGAGGGAGAGAGGCAAGATTTCTTAGACATGTTTTGATTGTCCAGGTAGAGCATCAGGAGTTGATCATGGACCAGTATCAGCATAGTAGAGGCATTCCTTGCATAGGAGTCCATCCATTGGATTGGCGAGAAATCATGAGCTGGTACCCTACTAATGGAGTAACATTTTTAGTCAGAGGCATTGTATTGTAGGAGCCCTTAGAGGTGAGGGATATTACATGCTTCAGTTGGCGGGACGTAGGCTAGCCACTCATCAGTATTTCAACACAGCATCAGCATGATGAGATTGATCTTGGTTTATGCCAAGAGTTGGACTGGAGAGAGATGATGAGATGGTATGCAGTTGGCAGAGCAGCATTCACAGTCGAAACTATAGCACAGCAAGAGCCATGGAATATTGATGCTCCTTCTTGGTGGCATTAGGATCCAGGTGGATCTACTAGTAGCAACTTGAGTCAGAGTTGGATATGGGATCCAGGTACCGAAGGATCCAGTCATGTTTTGATAGCTTGGAGGCGAGACGTGGACCAATGGTGTTGATTTAAGGTAGCATTGGATGTGCTCTAGCCACGAAATTTGGTGGAGAGGCTAAGGTACATGACATCTCCAATACCCAGAAAGGGTTTGGGCAGATTCTAAACAGTTTGGGAGATATTAAAATAACTAATATTTTTAATGGAGTCCCTAAGCCTAAACTTAGGGAAATTAAAATATTAATGTGAATTGATATAAAACTGTGTTAGAATGGTCCAAAAGTCATGGATCAAGCCAAATCTAATATTAGCAGTTAATTAGAGACTTAATCTCGACTGTTGATCTGACAACGAGAAAAGTATAAGAGGAGGCTAGAGGGTCACTTGGAGAACAGACCAAGAGATCAAAATTTCAACTTTTTGGGGTTGGGTTTGTTGAGAAAGTTGAGAGAGTGATCAGAAGTTGCAGCTGAGGGGCAATGAATACAGACACGAAGGGAAAAAGCTAGCACTGTCGGGAATAGCCGGAACTGCAAGGAACTGCCGGAACAGCCGGGAAAGTTAAAGCAAAGGGCAGAAGCCGAAACTACCAGGAACAGTCGAAATTGTCGGGAATTGCCGAAACAGCGGGGAAAGCTGATGCAGAGGGCAAAAGTCAAAATTGCCAGAACAGCCAAGAAAGCTAATACAGAGGGCAGAAGCCAAAACTGTTGGGAACAACCGGAACTGTCGGGAACTGCCAGAACAGCTGAGAAAGCTGACGCAGAGGGCAGAAGCTGGAACTACCGAGATTTTTCTCTGTTGGGTGAGCCAAATTTGGCACCCAGATTGTATTCCGAAACTGCTTAATAAATCAAACCCTCAGATAGCTGCACCGGTTTTCCCGCATTGGATTTTTCCGAGAACATTAGTCCAAAAATAACAATTTCATTTGTGTGCTTGTTTCTGTTTCCTTCAGTTGATGATCTATAATGTGTTGAGCATGTACTTGTGTTTATTTTCAGTATTTACATGGTAAATAACTTGTTAATTAATCAGAACAAGTAGAAACAAATAAATCAAAAAGTACATGCAGAGTTTTTAACTATTAGACTTAGAAACTTCAACATGGTATCAGAGCGTGGTTGCAGATCACAGGAGAATTGAGGACTTTAGCCAAGCAGAACAGCAGTAGCAGAAATCAGTTGTCTCGAGTGATAGAGCTGATCCTTACAGAAGGCGACAGAGGAAGGAGTGACGCAGAGGGACTGTGTCATCATACTGGGCCAGAGAAAGACAACGTGAATACTAAGGGAGGCAAAACCAAGCTCACGCAGAGCCACATAGAGGCCAGGAGGGCTGGCGCAGTTGGCTAGGGGAACTGATTTGCCGGTGCCAGGATTGCGCAGAGCCAAGTGGCTCAATCCTTCAGTTGCTAGGGTATAGGAGGTTGTGGGTAAGTTGCAGAGTGAAGTTGGTGGGGTTCTATAGTTAGAACAGTACCTAACAAGGCAAGACCAAGGGGAGGGAATTGTTGTCAAGGCAGATTTCTAGCCAAGGAATCCAGATCAGTGGTGCAGTTGCACAGACGATTGGA
This sequence comes from Pinus taeda, assembly GCA_000404065.3. Classification (NCBI taxonomy): domain Eukaryota; kingdom Viridiplantae; phylum Streptophyta; class Pinopsida; order Pinales; family Pinaceae; genus Pinus; species Pinus taeda. The sequence goes on along the minus strand of APFE031047702.1, from coordinate 14,882 downwards.
GAGGGGCAACTTGACGATTGGCAAAAGGATTTCCAAGAGGGAAGTCGGGACTCAGAGGGAATCTAGAAGAGAACTTCCAGACGGGAAGTAGAGAGACTCGGAGGAGTCGAAGAAAGAACTTCCAGATGGGAAGTAGAGAGACTCAACAGGAGTCGAACCAAGAACTTCCAGGTGGGAAGTAGAGACTCGGAGGAGTCGATAGAGAAGAGTAGAGAGATGGCCATGAATGGGTTGAAGGATCAGGATAGGTTGGATGGAGCGTCCAACTTTGTGGTTTGGAAGGCTAGGATCCTGTCCATTCTAGATAAATATCGTAGCAAGGCCTTCACCTTGAGGGATGACGATTGTGCCATGAGTACTCATGTGCCACTTGAGAAGAAGTGAGGAGACATTGGGCTATAGTCAAGCGGACTACAAGCGATGAGGGGCAGGATTCTCAAGGTACCCAACCTCTTGGATTATACCTTGCTATGGGAGACCCGATGAGGAGTAGCAGTACTGGCAGATGTCGGTAGAGACGAATGAGGATAGAGTAGCAGAGGGAGCGACAGTGCAAGATTCCCAGGACAACGCGAGGCTAGCAGGCTGCAATAGTGCAAAAGACACAGAAGTGTTGCACCAATGCAGGATGGCACAGAGAGGTGTGCAACAATGCGAGATGCAGGGAGTTGTTGCAGCAGTGCAAAGGTCAGAGAGGGAGCACTTGTTAGTGACAGAGGGAGCTTCAGCATCGGGAGTGTCTCTAGCCTGACAGAGATGTTAGAGTTGGGAGATCAGTTACTTACTTCTCAATAACTGAGTTGTAGTGTAGCAGTTAGCAGTGGTGGTGCTATGGGCAGCATGATGAGAGGGAATGCAGTGCAGGCACAGCAGTGGCAGTGGCAGGCCATGTGCAGCAGCACAGAAGCAGAGGGAGTTGTTGTACAAATGCAACAATGGCAGTGGCAGAGCCATAGGTGGCAGTACGGGATGTAGCAATAAAAATGATGGGCAGTACGCCTAGCATCAGGGACCAATGCCGGATAATCAGAGTAATACTCAGTGAGGAGTATTGCTAGAGCACAATCCTTGCTAAGAGGGAGTGTTGATTTGGGGTAGCATCGGATATGCTCTAGCCACGAAATTTGGTGGAGAGGTCAAGGCACATGAGATCTCCAATACCCAGAAAGGGTTTGGACAGATTCTAAACAGTTTGGGAGATATTAAAATAATTAATATTTTTAATGGAGTCCTTAAGTCTAAACTTAGGGAAATTAAAATATTAATGTGAATTAATATAAAATTGTGTTAGAATGGTCCAAAAGTCATGGATCAAGCCAGATATAATATTAGTCGTTGATTAGGGACTTAATCTTGGTCGTTGATCTGTCAACGACAAAAGTATAAGAGGAGGCTAGAGGGTCACTTAGAGAAAAGACTAAGAGATCAAGATTTCGACTTTCTGGGGTTGGGTTTATTGAGAAAGTTGAGAGAGTGATCAGGAATTGCAGTTGAGGGGCAGTGAATACAGAAGCAGACAGGCAGAAGCCAGAACTGTAGGGAATTGCCGAAACAGACAGGAAAACTGACGCAAAGGGCAGAAGCCAGAACTATCGGGAATAGCCGGAACTGCCGAGAACTGTTGGAACAGTCGGGAAAGCTGATGCAGAGATCACAAGCCAAAACTGCAAGGAACAGCCAGAACTGTCAGAACAGTCGAGAAAGATGACACAGAGGGCAGAAGCCAGAACTGTCGAGAACAACCAAAACTGTCGGGAAAGCTGACGCAGAGGGCAGAAGTCAGAACTGTTGGGAATAACCGGAACTGCCAAAACCGCCGGGAAAGCTGACGCAGAGGCAGAAGCCGGAACTGCCGAGATTTTTCTCTGTTGGGTGAGCCGGATTTGGCACCCAGATTGTATTATGAAACTACTTAATAAATCAAACCCTCAGATAGCTACACCGGCTTTCCCGCATTGGGTTTTCCCAGGGACATTAGTCCAAAAATAACGGTGTCATTTGTGTGCTTGATTCTGTTTCCTTTAGCTGATGATCTGTAATGTGTTGAGCATGAACTTGTATTTATTTTCAGTATTTACATGGTAAATAACTTGTGAATTAATCAGAACAACTAGGAAGGAATAAATCAGAAAGCACATGGAGGGTTTCTAACTGTTAGACTTAGAAACTTCAACGAATGGTCCGTATGGGATCAGGCTTTAGGTCTCAGTTGTGTTGGGCCACCAGATTGGTCATTAGATTTGGATTGCTTGAGAGCAAGCAATCTTGGGGCAGGAGGACTATGATGTCCCCATTCGTATTCTTCTTCATAGTACAACGAGGGTGGATTTCCAGGGCAAGGGATGACCAAGTCAGTGGAGGAGGTTATGTCATTAGGGGTTCTGATGGAGTTTTGAGGAGTTTCTATTTGGTCTAATGGCATTCGCTTGGTATATTCCATCATCCGCACAATTTGCCTTTCGTTCCGACGCATTCCAACAACTTACAGAAAACTGAGTTATTAATGGGCGTGCTCAATTAATTACACTTAAAGTGGCATTCCGGAAAGAATATGTGGCATAACACCTTAGTGTAATAGCTCGTTGGAACCGGAACGAGAAGATCTACATGATGGGATGGTTAGATGAGAATTTCAGTGACCTAGGGAGACATGATGGCCAATTTACCATTTTCCCGCATTAAGAAGAATATTTTAATTAAAATAAAAGAGGGAAAAGTGCTCCATGATTAAAATAATAATAAAATAAGAGGTTCTAGAGGCATCCATCATATCTATAAAAGAGGAGGAGGAGGCCATTGCAGACATCTTGGATTTGATATTTTTTTTCTTGTATGAGAAGTTGAGAACCCGGTTCTCTACTCCATTGGTAGCCCCAGGACGGAAAACCTCAGGTGATTTAGTGAGATTGGGCGAGTACCCATCTCCCCTTGGTCGATTCATTCAGAATCCATAGGTGTAGTGATTGATTTCATGTTCAGTTTGGAGGCCAGTTTCAGTGTTATTATATATCTTCAAGGACCATTCCCAACTATTGTGTTAACATATATTTCTATAATAAAGCTGGATTTTGTTGTTGTGTTTCTCATTGTTCCTCATGTTGTGATCTTTAATGAGATTTTGTGCAATTTATAGATTTATGGTTTGGGTTTTACATGGCAATATTTTGGTAAATACATGATAGTTTTATATGAAGTGCTTGTTCCAAAAATTTCTGATTTGGAACATTACACACCAACAGGCATGGAAATATCCAACGAATGCTGAGAGGTATCCAACTTACCATGAGAGGAGATTTTTGACCCACTAGGTCACTTGAGACTACAGGGAGCTTTGAGGTGACCTGTTAGGTGGCATAAAGAACATTTGAATGCCATCCTCCAAAAATTAGAAAAAGGAGAAATCCCCTAGTACAATTTCCAACTCGGTCAAGAGCGCCTTAGCCAGGTCCATCAAAATAGGACCCCACAGAATCCATTTATCAAAAGCCACCAGCGACATATCATCGAAATAAATAAATTTTCCAATCTTGTTTGCAACCTTTCTCACAATTTGTCAGGTCCATAATTCCAATGGGAAATCTACCAGTTTCACCCATAAATACTAAGAATTGGGCTTTTCATGCAGAGGATTGAAACTTGTGCTCCATTGCAATGTTGCACAAAGCAGGGACACGGAAGCGTCATTGCCCAAAAATCTAGGAAGCGAAGCATCTCAAAAGCATCTATTATATATATATTGCATTTATATTAGAGAAAAACATCCAAAATACCAAATTAGTTATAGAAGATATGGAAGCATGCATATTTGTACATAAATCAAGATAGATATGGCATCCATTGTACATTAATGATTAATTATTCCAGCATCAACCATTTAAATGCATCAACCATCTAGAATCTAGATTCTTCTCCTCTTGTCTAGCCTTTGCCTCTACCTCGATTGTCTAAGGATATTAGTCAACATTGCCCAATTTTGATCAAACTACCTAACCCAAGCCTTAAAATATGGTAGAAAAAGCTTCACATGCTTGATCGATGATTTTGGCTTGATTGAAAGGTAATTTTTTGCGAAAGGCATGACAAAGGAGTTCAAGAATTAACACCACCAACATTGGGGTACATATAGGGCTTGGTGCTCTTGATTAAATGCTAATGACATACCCTCATACATGCCACAATCCCATTCATCTTGAATTCTTGAAAACTGTTAAGTCTGTTGAATTTTGAATAGGATATGAAATTCTATTTTCTCCATATGAAGTTTGATGAGGTTGGAACCACACTCAAACATCCTAAATCATTTCATGGTAATGTTAAAAATTTAAGTAAAAGGATGAAAATGAAAAATAAAAGAGAATGTCACTTTTACTTTAAGAATTTAACATTACCATGAGGGAGCATCTAGGAAGCATCTAAGGAGCAGCAAAGGAGCATCTTGGGAGTGTCCAAGAAGCCCCAACCCAACTTAAATCAAAGAAAAAATAAAAATAAATTATTTTGAACCGTGCGGAATTGCTTGTCTCCCTTCGGATCCACTTGGCATCCACGCCCGATCCGCGCTTCAAAAATCTGGAGCAGTGGATCGGGTCAACAAGGTTCCGAATTTCCAGAAACCATCTTCCCTGGCCCGATCCGCGCTTTTGAAATTCAGAACTGCGGATATGGTAGCAGGGCCCCCACGGATCTGTACGGGATGTGATTCTTGGTTTGGATCCTTTTGGGGGGGGGCATTTCGTGCAACATTGCTCCATCGTTGTAACCATAAGTAAGCCCTCCCAATGGAGTCCTCTTTAAGTTCTTTTCAGACTCTCTAAATATGAAAAGATTGTCGAGCGCTTGTCCTTCCCAACTTGTTAACAGATTGGAAATGATCTCTCTCTTGTATTATTTTACTCTTTTTCAGGCTTGAGAGATTAATTTACGAAAAAGAACATGTGGAGTTTTCCTTTTGTCCCTTTTCAAACTCTCTAAACATGAAAAAGACCGAGTTATCTTTGTCATTAAACTCGTTAAAAACATCAAATAGCAACAAACTTGTCCATCTAGACAAGACCAAGTTTCACCTTCGCTAGACTCGTTAAAACATCAAATAGAGATGGATTCGCCCGAAGAGTGAAATTATACAACAAGCATATGTTATCCTCCTCAAGCTTGATAAAGATAAAGAGGTATTGGTCAGCAATGATTGGGGAAAATGGGAAAAGGGGAAAACCACGTTATGGTAGGAGGTCACTCTTGAACATGACACTTTCACTCCATCACCGTGACTATTTGGGTTGGGTCATCTGCTTGACGGTTAACATACATATGGTCTATCACACCATCCATCACTTTTGATTTTGGGTCAATGTTGCCAATTCATTTAGACTATTTGGGTTGGGTTATCTACTTGATGGTTATCATACCTATGGTCTATCACACCATCCATTACTTTGGTTTTGGGTCAATGCTGCTAATTCATTCAGTGTTGCCAATATGTTCAAGAGAAGTCATTTAGTTGCAATACCATAAACCTTCATTTTCATGACCGCCATTCCTGAACCTTGTGTCGTCAATCAAATTCCATCTCTAAAATCACTACGCTCGTTTCGTGTCGTTGATGTGGGATACATCAAGGCCCTCCTGCAACGAGTCACTTCTTGTCAACATCAGCGCATTATCCAAGAAGTCGACTTAGAAACACCCATTCAGTACCTTGAAGCTTGCATGCATCAATGGCAGGTTTCTCACTTCCGGCGATAGGCATACAGCAATGGCCTTCAACTGAAAGACTTTGTATGGTGTTCGACATCAAATCATCCATTCACACCATGCAAAATGTACTACAGTACCTTGAGGATCATTATCATTATCAGTGATTTCTCTCGCATCTGTTAACAGCTTACATCATTGGTTGGTAATCAGATAGTGTCTTCCGATGTTCGACTTTAGATTACATATTCACATGGTTAGACTCGTACTTGAGCGAACGGTTGAACGAGATTGAAGACCCCGGATCTAGTTTCATCCATCCGGGTTGCGATTTCAAGAGTACTAAATCATATGTACAATGGCTTTACGTTGATGGTCATTCTGATCATGGGTCTATATCTGTAGACGACTGTTTATGTACATGTAATGAAAGTTTGTAAGCTGAGCATGGGTATGCCTTCCCTCAGCAATTCATGTAAAATCAAATATCATGATATATGTATTGTAATTCATGCAGGTCACCTTCCACTTTGATACCTCCTCATCACATCGTAAAGCATTTCATTCGACATTGGAATCTTTCCGACTTCATGCTTTAGGGGGCAGTTGTTACAGATCCATTTGGGCACATCAAACCCCAACATCCAGATCAATGTCTTAGGGTTCATCAAACCCTAATTTCAGTTGCTTCATGCCCTAAACAAGTCACACCTTTGAATGCCTCCTTCCCAGAGTCCCAGACAGTTTCATGACTTGAAAACATCCAGAAATAGCCTCTAGAGGGACCAGCGCAAGTAAGCCCTTATGAAGGTGTGTCGCAGAGCAGTGAAGTCCACTACCAGGGTGCTCTGCAGAGCACTTAGGCTTCCTTTCACCTGCGTTGGGCGAGAATGAGCGAAATTCACATAGGGTTTGGGGAATATTCTTATCTTTTGGAGTCATCTAGAAGTTTTCCTCACTTATCAACTCATATGAGCTTGAAAATGGATGAGGAATGAGTTAAGATGCATCCTATCCTCTCATCCCTTCCTCCATGGAACTAATTCTAAGTATGGAAGGCCATTCAATGCCACCATTAATGACAAAACCTCCTTCATCTTCCTATAAATTGACCACTCATCTAAGTGATCAGGGGCTGGATTTTGTTGAATTGTAAGGAGAAAATGCTGCTATGAGATTTGGCTTTGAAGCAAGTATAGTAATGCTACAAGTTTGTCACGCTTTTGATGTGATGTGGATGGGATCCAAGCTAGAGGAATGTCTTTGAATCAGACACCAATGGTTGTAATTCCTTCTTCTATTTAATAAAGTGTTTAAACCTTTTTCCCATATGTTTGTATTGTTTCATAATGCTTATGTGTGTGAATTGCATTTGATTCCTTTCACTTATATTCAGTAGATCGTATGCTTTGATCAGTTTTTGTCTTATGTTGTGTCTACAGGGTACTTCTCAAGCAGATTAAGTACGGGAAGGAGTGACCAAATCGATACAAGGGAGACGAGAGGAAAGCGGAACAACAGGTAGGCCTTCTACCTTCTCATCTTATCTATTGCTTATAGAAAAGGTCTAAAACACTTTAAACTATTGTTCTAGATACAGCTACTTATCTAGGGAATTAGTATTTATCCGTAGATGCTAAATTCTCCAAAACAAACCCTCGGCACCTTTAATATAGCAAGAGGAATTAGCGTTAGGGTTTGGAAGAAGTATGGCCTAGATTTAGCAACAAGACGAGCTTTCAGCAGATTCAGATCCTATCAAAGTTTGGTTTTCAACAGCGACATCCGACTACACTTTGGTGTGATAATCAAAGTGGCATTCAACTATGCAAAGATCCAATCCAACATCAACACAGCAAACACATTGAACTACACATGCACTTCATCAGAAAGCTCATTCATGACCATGCTCTTGAAGTGCAATATTGATCAACCGATGATCAAATTGCAGACATCTTTACAAAGGTTCTCATAGAGGCGAAGTTTCTTAAACTTCGATTTATGGTTGGAATTCAGGAAGTCGTCACTAAGGGGGGATAGGCTCTAATACCTCCTTCCTTCTCCTCTTGTGTCATCTTTGCACATCCTTCAATCCTATCCCAAGTTGTTCTTAAAGGGGAGATGTTAGGATATTCCGACACATAGGAAATAATTAAGAATAACTTGGTCTAGTGTATAGTTAGGTAAAGTGTGTTTCTTTAGTATGTACTTTTTGTAACTTACAATTTGACGGTCACGATATGTTCTAAACATGAAGTGATCCAACAGTTCATTCTCTCCTTGGTATTACCGACACTTGATATGTGGCTTAACACCTGATTGGTCCATTATCTCTATTTAAAGAGCATGGACGGTCATTTGTTAGGTGACCGAGAAGCTTATCTAAATTTTCTTTCTTTTACATTAATAAATTGCCTGAAGTGGCCACGTTGGCTCAGGCCATGGACTGTTTCCCTCTTTGAGGGTTTTAACCACATCAAGAATACTTGTGTATTGATCTGTGATCTATTTGTGAGAGGTGTTCTTTGGTGTTCTATCTAAGGAACTTACCTTGTAAATTCCTAGATTTGAATTTAAATTTGTGATCATAGCAAGTTAAAGTAAAGAGAAATCCCCTTCATGACTTCTTTTGAAAAGATCCTTGATATAACTTGGTATGGGTCCTGTTACCCACCACCTTGTGGATGATATCCCCAAGAGATTTTTTTCTCCATATTGAGCCTTAGCCGACAACCAGCTTCCCCTTGATGCCTCCTCCTAGCTCATTGTGCCTTTTCTCTGCCACCTAAGCCAGCCATGTGGTTCCTCGCCCACCTGTATTGATCGTATGTTTAAAGGTAGGCCTTCTGAATCTAAAAGTATATCTTGTCATTTGATAATTGAGTATTGAGTTTACTTAACATGGATACCTTTAGGTATGGATTGACGGGGGGATTTGGCGGAAACAGTAGGCTTAGTTTGTACTCATGTCTTCTAGATCTCTTTTGGTTTCTACCTTTGGATCTTAGTCCCCTGTGAGATCTCCTTTATTGGCCATTTGGTTCTAAGGTGGTACTACTAGGGAAACCTCAACTTCAGGTGCGTGGTCCTGCTCCTTTACCCTCACATACTATTCCCTTTCCACTCACTATACAGCCATTCATGATTTCTCCCACCTGGGTCCACATAGGGCTAGCCCCCCTATCCCCCTTTGCCCCGCCATGGATCACGCCTAGAATGATGCCCCGGAGATTGTAGCAACTAAAGGAAAAAGAAAAAGCATAATTGGCCACATTTAATAGGGAATTGTAGCACAAAATGCAAAAAATGGTCCAAACAAAAATAATTAGCACATGGGCAAAAGTCGACACATGAGCTCTACCCCATCCATGGCCATCACTCAGGTTCCATAGGCCCTAGATGAGCCTCATCTATCATTCAGGAACCCATGATTGTCCCAACCCCCGAAGGGTAATGAACCACCCTACCTCAAAAGGGGTAATCATTGCTATATTATACACATCATGCTCTTATCCTCTAAGCCTCGAGCAGTTAATTAAAGAAAATTCATAAAATGCAAAAGGCATATAAAGAAGGGTGGAAAAATTAAGGTCGGGGCACCTCATGTACGACGACTGCTCCCTCCTATACATTATATACCCAAGTGTACGCTTCCCCTTATCTAGCTAGCCCTATGCCCCATTATGTGGCCCAAGGCTGCCCCTCTCATTCCCTATTCCATATCACCTATTTGTCACTTGCCACGCCCATTTGAAGGGTGCACCTTGGACATATTCTCCCCTCTAAGGGTTGAAACCACCTAATAAGGTACTTGGCTAACCCCCTTTGGAATTTGGAGACATTGGCACAACCCAAAGCCCACTACGGAAGGGCATGCCATTATGAAGTATCCACTTTGTTATCCATGGTTTCTAAGTAAGCTCCTTTACCCGATTATTCTAATGACTGATTGTACTGGAAGCCTATGGGATGCATTAGATCTTATGAAGGATTGCAGGTGGTTTCCATTTGGGTTTGGCTTCCCTATATGGTATCATGACCCCTAGAGGTCCACAATGGCACATGCAGTGTGTGCATAGAGAGCCATGGGCCTCCACAGCATGACTGGTACACTATGCCTAGTAGGCCCCCACAGGAGCCACAAACTCTTGGTAGGTGTCCCAACACTTGTACAATGTCATGGCAGCATTCATTCCACCACCTGGACCATTGCAGAGGAACTACAGACATCTCCAATTCATATGGAGACCCATGGGGTCATTGATGTTCCCTTAGACCCACTGAGAGCACCACAGGTCTACTACTTGGAGAACAAGGAGTCACCCCCTTGTCCACCATATTCCGAGGAATTTATTCCTCAATATGGCACTTCAAGATGTTATTGAACCTTTGGAAGGCCCTACAACATGCATACATCATTATTTGGCCCCGTGTGAGGTTTGTTTTTACATTATGTGCTAGAATGGTGGGATTATCACATATAGGGGTTATTATTTGCACATTATTTTATCATTAGGGCCCCATAGGCTAATTCGAACTCCTTAGGAGGCTATATATTGATATTAGATACATTCATTTGTATCATCACTTGACTTGGGATCTCTCTAATCATAGAAAATTTCGCACTTTTTCCTTGGTGGATACCTTTGGAGATGGATGAATTTTGATGTATGGATTTGGGTTATTTCTCTTGTCTTGGAGCTTTATTGTCCAAACAAAATGTTGGTTGCGTATACTCTATAACGCTGTAAGTAAATTTTGATGTTATTATTCTTGTTGTTGCATAATGCTAAAATTAGGGCTAGTTGCTACATTATCAAAATGTGGAATTGACATGTTTTAGCTAATTTAATGTATGAGTCAATGTTATGTTAATGAAATGTCTTTGAGATTTATTTATCTCGAGAAGATTGCATCATTTTATTTTAAGTATAAATGCTTGAAGGTCACTTTCTTTTCTTTCTCTCAACATTAGACGAAGTTGACTTTCTGGGCCTCCTTGATCAAGAAACCAAGTTCTTACTCATTATTATCCTTGACACCATATCCCCAAGTGAACTAGGCATTGATCCCTCAAAATGGGTGATCATTTCAACCCCCTTTTAACCATTTTCCCCTTTTTCCCCAAGTCTAGCCCCATTAGGTCACCTAAGGCATCAATTTCCCAAGAATTTACCCAAGGAAAAAATTTGATCTCCCATAGGCTACTGTGCTGGTGGGTCCCCTCCTTCTCCTCCAAATTTGAGGCAATTCTAATGGTGGAATCTCTGAGAATCTCAAGCGCTATCTTTCGGATCGAATTGTGCCAAGGCATCCCCAAGGATAGACCTCAATAGGATCAACTCAACCTTTTGAATAAAGCGTTCTTGTTTGGTCCTTTCCCCTCACCTTGTCCAGGATAGGAACATCATTGGTTGCTACATTCCATCCCCGAACCTAGGCTAGGTCCACTTGGCCCCATGTGGTCCCGCTTCTCAATAAAGACTATTTGTCAAAGACCATTTGGGAATCCAATTTCCCCAAGGATTATAGGGATTGAGAAACTCGCTCATAAGCCTATCTTTTCTCCCTCAGCCCTCCAATCCTAACCCATTATCCCTGGTGGACCAAGTCCCTTGCTTGAAGAGCAAGCAAGCTCCATTCTTCTCTCCATCCTTGGGAAAGGGTTTTCAGGGTCACTTCTCACCTATCCATTGACATATACGTTACAAGTGAATCCCTACGCTTCCGAGACTCCTCTCATCGACGAAAGTTTGTAAAGAGCAGGGAGACTTAGCTACAGTGACAGTGGGCTAAGCCTCCACAGTTGCCCTTGGCCTAGCAATTTCCCTATAGGAAACCCTTTAGGTCCCCTATTGGTTTGAGTGGTAACAGGTCCTTCTGCTTTTGTCCTTCAGAGTGGGTTCATCTATATGAAGAGTTACCCCATGCCCAAACTCCTTCAACAAATCTTTAGATTTCCACACACTTTGAAAAGATGTTAGCAATCACAAGGGATTAGATTGTACAATGGAGGAGAAGGCTAGAGACTCAACCAAGAATCTTCTAGTGCTCCTCTTCCTAAAGTATTTCTCTAATCCAAAAATTATGCAAGGTAGCTTACATACATTAATCCAAAAAAATGGCAATGTGAAAGGTAACACAATCTAGAATCCATGTAGAAAATGAAGCATAGAGTTTGAAGTAATATCACCTTAGAATCATAGAAGGAGAACACCAACACAATATTGAACCCCAAAGTCTTTTATTATAGCATGAAAGAAGTGGATACAAATCTCAGTAGTGTCTCCCCAAGCACAATAGCTCGTTCCAAGATGATTACAATAGAGCCCATGGCTCATTTAAATACGAGAATGGGAGAAAATCCCAATGTCAAACCCCAATGCCAAGTGGATAATGGTGGACATCTCAAGGGATATTCGAATTCCAAGTGTAGAGGTCAATTTGAGATGTGGCAGCATTTTCCCTTCAATCCCATGTGCCAAATTCATTTTCCCTTGTTGCTAGGACAAGTATAGGGTGTTGTAAGTGGAGATGGTAGCATATTCCCACGAAACTCTCTAGCCAAAACCCATGGAATGAGACCATTGCAATTCGTTCCCAAATCTGCTCCTCAAAATTGGGTTTTAACTATTGTAGATGTTTCCATGTATCTCTATGTGTAGTTGTCTTTATACTTGCGTGGAGCTGAAGTAGGTGACCATGCGTACAAGTATGGGAAAATGTCGACTATAATGGGAACATTGTCCAATAATAACCTCAAATCAAATCTGCACCAAATATTCCAATGCGTTGATTTCTCCATGCAAGATTCGACTTCCCACACTGGCCCATGAATTATGATTTTTCCCATGTGCATATTTCCTTGTGCCATGTGTGATGCCAACTCATTTCTCCACTTGACTTGTTGACTTGAGTGCTCTTCCATGTCATTTCCACATCAATTGGCATTTGGGTATTGTTACCGCTCAAACTAGCAGGGGTCCTAGGAGGGGATCTTGTGGAGCAACTACTAGGTCAAGGAGCAACAATGGAGCGATAGCTCACTATCACCTCAGCTAAGGCTCCCTGCTCTTTACAGACTTTCATCAATGGGAGGATTCCCGATATGAGAGGAATCACAAGAATAGATGGATCAATGATAAGATATGGGGTGATTCCTAAAGCCTATTCACAAGGGAGACTCAAATAATTGGCTTGCTTCCTTTGAAAGCAAGGTTATTAGCCCTCTAAGAAGGGCTGTGAGGATACCTAGACCTAGGGTTGGAGAATATCCTTTAACAAGTGGTATCCTAGACCTAAGAATCCTAGAAGAGAAATGGCTTCTATGCGACCCTTGTGGAATGTGACTTACAAAGTTGTGGGACCACAAAGAACCCAAGTGGGCCCAAACTAGGTCAAGGGTGTGGAGTTGATCAATAATAAAAAGGCTTGACCAGGTTTGGAAGGAGAATATGTAATGTTCCTAATTACGAAAAACAATGATATGCAAAACAAACAACAAGTACAACACCAGAAATTTTAAGCACTCAGTGAACACCCAAGTAAACTCTAGAAATGATAACCAACTAAGCCATTTTATTAAGCAATTGGAGCAATAGTACAATAGTGTGGAAGGAGTGCACCTAGGCTTGCCTCAATGGCAAGCTTGACAAAACTCAGGTGATAAAATAACAAGCCCAGATGATAGAATCAACTACTCCAATGATGCCCTGCACTACCCCAGAAAATTGCACTATTTCTTGGAAATAAGCTGCCAAAAACCCACTTCTAGTGCTCAGAAAATTCTGCAAAATTAACCCCAAGCTCCTCACAAATAACCCACCCAACCCAGAAAGGGTTTGGTCTGGTTCTGACCCCCGAAATTTGGCCCCAAATACCACATCCTCCTCTAGCAACTAGGAAATCCAACTTGTCTGTAGCTCCCAGAGAAATCCCTCCAAATCACTCCCAAAACACTGAGTTACATTGCCCAAGATTCTCTTTATTTCTCCCGACAAACTCGAGCTCCACAACTCGTCCCACAAATTCCCACGTGTGCCCGATGAGAGGCTTCTACGCTGGCCATGGATGCTCCAAGTCTTGTTGCCTTCAAGCAACAACAGCTCCTCTCCAACTTGGTATGATTTGACCTCCCTAGGGTAGCTCTCGAAGTCCCACGAAGAAAGGGTGTGTTCTCTACTCGGAAAACTCGATGCTAAACAACAAAGTGACCCAGCTAAGCAGCTCGAGCAACAAGAGTGAGTTCAATTGACAAAAGACCTCAAAATGAGGTTGAGTGTTATGTAAAAAAATTAGTTAACTTAGGTTTATTATTTAATTTTAATTTTAATTAGACGAAAGGGCATGATCATAAGATCATGCCCTTTCCCAAAGGGTGCCCATGGCGGTATATAAGCCAGGCAACCCATTGTAAATCATCATCATCTGTAATTGATTTATTAATAAATTATAAAAGTATTTTATATATATATTTCTGTTTATCCGGAAGTTTTATGCTTCATTGGTATCGGAGCAGTTCGTTCTCGGTCTACAGTTGTCCGCCCGCTGCTCACAGCGTGCCGTCCGTTCGCTGCCCACAGACTTCCACTACCATTGTTGTCTGCGTCCCCCGTCTCCGATGCGTACGTCCCATACTTACAGCCACAAACCTGTTCTGGTTCCATCCCCATCCTCCGCTGACGTGGTCCACCACCGAAACTCGGGCCACTGCTACCTAATCAAACGCGGCTCCCCCACGGCGACTCCTCAACTGCTTCCCACACCGCGTTGTTCCACCCACATTACTTATTCGGTTGCAATAGTTGAACAAATCTGCAAAAAAAAAAAAAATTAATAGAAAAATAATCAAAAGAAAACGCCACTACCGCCCGATTCCTGTACGTGCCCTCCGTTGCCAGCTCTCCTCTGCAACCATCCGCCCAAGTTCCACTCCTCGACCTGTTCACACCCGCCATCGACCGTAGCCATCGGTTAAAGACTACGATGATAACGTTGAAGTTCCGGCGTCCCTTTTTTTTTATCTGCAGTATTATTCTGTGCGGTTAGTATCCCTGTGGAACGGAAAAAAAGTGAACAGTCAACCTGAGCGTAACTTTACTGTGGGACGTGACCGTCCATTACACGTCGATAAGCATACGTTATATATATAAATACATATATGAATTATAATTTTATGCAGTTTTAATTAT
>APFE031047701.1:0-14546 GCA_000404065.3 Pinus taeda | reverse complement strand
AACACGCAGTTGCATCCCACTCAATAAATTGTATCAGTCCTTCAGATTGTCTTACCCCATGTGAGAGCCATTCTAAATATACTGTTCAGAGCTGAAACCGAGTGCAGAGGACATGCAAGTATTTGTTTCATGTGTAAGTTACAATTATACGTACATCTGCATTCTGCACGGCCTTCGTTTTTTAATAATTTTGACAGCTTTTTCTCCAACTCTCATTGCGTTTTTTCCGCTGTCACCTACATCTACAGTCCGCGCATACCTGGGAATATCAACCACTGCCCTTTTGCTTTACATATATTCACCTCCACTCCACTGATCCCTCCACTCTGCGAAGGGTTACTTACCCTGACATAACTTTACAAACTTTACTTTCTAAATAAATCATTGGGAACCCATTTTTTTTAGCATTAAATATTGGACTTTGGAATATGTTTTAAATCTGTTTTGTTTAGCTAAGACCTTATCTTAACAACCCAGGCAGTGATCAAATTTGAAGGGCTGGTTTAATTTTTTTTTGGAAGGGCATATATTTATCTAACCCTTCAAAGATGAAAATTATAAAAAAAATTGTACTTCTATTAACAAGTGTATATTAAATAAACTCTTTATAAAAAAAAAAAAAAATGACAAAATGAGATGGTGTCCTAAATATTTAAAATTTAAAAAGTGGCTATATTAAAACACTATAAAATTTTAATAGAATTTAGTAAATAGGCAAACGTTTTTCTCAAATTCTATTAAAAAAAGGTAAACATATGTTTCTTCTATTCATTAGATAATATTCAAAAGTATCTGAATTTACATCATTGAAAATATAAATCTATTTGCACAATGGAAAAAGTTTTTTTAGTTTTCATTTGTTTCTAATTTATACTAACTATTTTGATCAGCTTAAAACAATTTAAAGCAAACCAGAAAGATAAATATATACCTTCAACAACCAAGGAAATTGAACTTTTCTCTTAACAATGCTCAATCAAAGAACACTACCAATAGACTTTTATCTCCATTAAAAACTTCAAGTTTTATAGATTCAAAAATTTATGTAATTAAAGGAAAGTTTTCCACATCTAATAGGGAAATATTGTAATATGTAATAACATGTGTAGTATTGTTGTTGTATGGCTTGGTTAGTCATTTTTTTGTTTGTTTAAAAATGGTTTTCAAATTTGGTCCTTACAATGAATTTAAGTTTGGTTGATATCTTTTTCTAATAATGCAATTTCTTTTCGTTGATGTCTTTTTCTAATAATATGGTTTCTTTTCATTAACAATGTCATTTAATTTTTCTATGATTTCGACATCAACTTAAAAACCCTTCATAGCAGTAGCTACATGGACACCCACACACAAAACTTATTTCCTAGATGCCGAATAGTAGTTGTATGGATAGTTATTAGCATTCTATATCTTTTGGGAAGACCAGATGGAAAAAGAAAATTAAGTTGTCGGCGTGTAGGCACACCAATCTTATGTTGTGTGGTTATTAATAGAGCCTTGGAGTTTCATTTTAACACTTCTCCCCGGTTCAAAACTCTACATAATTTTATGGGAAGCACACTTATAATTTCTCAATTTTTTTATAGCATTAATTTCTATGTTTTCAAAAACTAGAGAGTTAATCAAAAAAAATGTTTTTTAAGATAAGAGAAGAAATACGGGGTTTTAAATGAAGCTTGATTTTACAAATGCTAGGCTTAATAGTAATCTTGATTACAGTAAGTTCAAATGGAAACAATGCTAGGCTTTTGTAAGCATTGTGGTTGTTAGTTACGAAATCATCTAAAAATAGAAAAGAGATGGTAGTAGTTATTTACAAAAATATAAAAAACCTTTGAATCACAAAGAGTAGTTACCACCATATAATGGGGTAATTTCATAGTTGAACAATCTTGTCTAAATGGTTGTCAAAATTGAAGAATCTTGTCTAAATGATTGGTTGACAAGAAAGAAAGAAAATTTTGCAAATTAGGAAAGAAAATGAAGATACAATAGAAAATGTGGTCATGATGTACAAATGTCAATATTATCACTTTAATTTATTTTTAAACACGATAAAATTACATCTTTAACTAATTTATTTCATTTATTACTATAAAATGAAAATTTATTCATTTATTACTATAAAATGACAATGTATTCATTTATTACTATAAAATAGGAATTCAAATTAATAAAGAGATTACGTTGTCTATATACCACCCTAAAAATAAACCCTAAATAAAGAACCATATCGGTCTTATTATGCTATCTCAAGATTTCCATGTTGAACATCAGAGTTTCAAAGTAATGATGTCTTCATGGAAAATGTAAGGAACCCTATCGGCCTTATTATACTATGTCAAGATATGTATGTGAAACATTAAAGTAATGTCATGAATATGTCCTCATAAAGGTAGGATGGAAGATGTTTTCATAGCGGTAGGATGATAAGTCTAATGAGGTAATCTCGTAATTGAACAATCTTGTGGTAATGGTGAGTTGACAAGAAAGAATACAAATTTACAAATTAAAGAAAATGGAGATACCACATAAAATGTAGTATGTGGTTATGATGTAAAAATATCAACATTGTCACTTTAATCTATTTTTAAGCATTGGACAAGTATGAAAAATAACGTTTCAAATGCTAAACTGCATACCTGTTGAAGACCATTAATTGGGACCACGAAATCACTTGCCTTTATTGACGCTTCAAAAGCTTCATAACTCCCCTTCCAATCCCTCGAAAAAATGAATATATGAAAAAATATGAAGTGTAATACTTTAATGGATTAATTTTTCAGAGTTGAGCAGAGCAAGATGTAATTACAAGCATGAAATATAAGGAGACACAAATTCACATCAAACCTTCGAGTTGAATGGAAAGATTAAGAGATTCTGCTTGATATGGAGCGTAACCTTCATGGTTCTCATTTCGCAGTAATTTCATTGTTTCCTCCTCAGGAAGCGCAAAAAGCCGTCGACTTTGCTCAAAGACTTAATCCAAAAAATCTTCATCGATGACATGATGGACGATATAAAAAAATACAGAGTCTACACATAACTATATAAAGATCAATCTACCATTCCATACATAATAATTTTAATTGGTTCTGCCTAAATCAATGAATTGAATGAAAGGCCAGGGAAATGAAAGTTGAAAATTAAAACTGAGAGTTAAAATACCTTGTGAACTTGTGCTACACATGACTATATAAGGATCAATCAACCATTCCATACATAATAATTTTAATCGGTTCTGCCTAAATCAATGAACTGAATGAAAGGCCACGGAAATGAAAGTTGCAGATTATAACTGAGAGTTAAAATACCTTGTGAATTTGTGCTGCACTCGCCATAAGGTTGGGTTTGGAAAAATCAATGTAGGCAAGATTCACAGGCTCAAAATAATCTACCTTGGTCATCGTTAATTCTGTCTTTTGTCTTTTGTTTCTTCTAAATCTCCGATACCTTCAAAATATGCTTGTTCACGGATACCAATACATAGCTACTTCTCCTTTGTTATCAATGAATGCGAAAAGAAACCTTTGTTATCAATGAATACGAACATAAACCTCATATCATCACTACTAACTCTATCAGTGCTGCCATTATGACTGATGGGTTGGGAATGGATGAACAACCTCCATTACGTCCCATTGCACTTTCTTGAGTGTTGTCATAACCTCTGCAGAGTTTAGAGGTTACATCAGTAGAGAACGGAATTTTTTTAAATGTCCTATGGTTCAGTAGCCCTTCATGGGCATTTTATAATTATTATTTTTATTTTTTTTTTAAACTTATAAAATCAAAATTTAAATTCTTTTGACTGGCAAATTTTCTGAGCACTTTCTCTGACGTGCGTAGGGGCTTCAGAAGGGTTGTGATGTGTTCAAATTTGAACACTGATCCAGGTTATCCATTATGGCTCACCAATGGTTAATAGTGACCTGCAGCCTGCTTAAGGATTTGATAATTACTTTTATGCTAACTATTTTTTTTGTTGGTTTGACACTGAATTATGTTAAGATTCTTACTATGTAAGCACCAACTAAATCCTTCTTAATTCTAAAGGACGTCTTTTTTAATATTAAAATTGAAGAGATTTTTGTACTTTTAGAAATTTAATCTTCTCTAATTTTGTAAATTGAAGATTCAAATAAATAAATTATTATTAATTATTTTTTTTTATTTATTTTTTAATATTATTTAACAAAATCCCAAAATATTTACCCTAACATACAACGTATCTTCCTATTTATACAAACAATAAAATAATTTTAAATTCAAAAATATATATCCTCGGATACAAAATATAATTTACATTGATATTATTCCATATTCCATATATGGCACTTAATCATTGCCAAATTTGATTTGTTCTAACATATAGAGATTTTTTTTGCTTCGCTGACAAAACCAGCTTTGTCTATCTTGCAGGTTGCCCATCGTTGACAAAACCAGCTTTGTCTACCTTGCAGGTTGCCCGTATAACTCAAGCTCCACACGCGTTCTGCCCAGGAAGATCAATTCTTTTACTTTTTGGGCGTGAAAGAAGAAAGAGTGCTGAATATTTGAGTAACGTTATGAGGTCAAAGTAACTCTACTTATTACAAAGTTGATGAGTATATGAGTATAACTCTAGTATAATATAACATTTATCTAAGATAGTAACATGTTTTTTAAAATGATTTTATAATCTTGACTTTATTCATTATTTCTACTTTAAAAAATTTAAAATTTAATATATTGAAAATAAGCTCCTTTCTTTTTCTATATGAATTAGGGTATATTTGATAAAAATTCATATAGTATATTTGATAAAAAAAAAATGATATATACCTGGAATGTAAACACCCACGCATTTAAGGAAGCTTTATGGAATTGGTTTAAATACAAGATTTTCAAACACATGAAAAAAGGTTGGCTTAGAATTAGCATTAACATAATGTTAATTTGTTGAACATATATTTTATAGTTATATTAAAAATTATATATATTAATTAGGAATTTAGTTCAAAGTGTTTAAGTTAGTATTTTTGGACTTTTTTCCTCTTCTCAATTGAGTAGATGATGATATTCACTCTACAATAGCCATCACTAATTAGAATGCATCTTTCAACATTCATAATCATTATGTCTTAATGAAAAATGATCTTATTTATATATGAAAAGTAAAGGGTTTTAAATTTCAATCAAAGCCACCTACAATTTAAGAGAGGTTGACATAAAGATATCAAGTCTTAGCTAAATTCCTAAAACAATGATGAAATTACTCTGCAAAATATTAATATTATTAAAAATATTAACACATTTAAATTTGAGAAGAAATTAAGGTATAAAAAATAATTGGAGGATAAGAAAATATTAACATATTATAAAGAAGTCATTAACATTAATTTAAAATATCAAAAGTATATCTTCTTTATATCTAAAAGAGAAAATCAACATTAGAAAATAAAATGTAAAATGAACTATCACCTAGCTTGAATATGAAACATGGTGTTAGATAGTTCCTAAAATGTTGTGAGATGAAAAAAATTGGTGACTTTGTAATACTAAAAAAGCTAGAGATGAAAATAAATTTCTTTTAGAATGTCTTACATATGTCCATATTAAATTTCAATTTCAAAATATTTGTAACAATATTGACCTTCCTAACATGTTAACTCTAGAATTAAAGGAACTTCTCTCCAATATTAGGAAAAATATTTTTTTATAAAAAAATATAAAAAATTATGGTAAGAATTTTGCATATGGGCTATTTTTCATGTTTATCCCAAAACAATATTAGCTAATTTTGATTCTTATATAATATTTTAGTAGAATTATATAGCACAAAAATATTTTACTGTAAAAACCTTCAAAATTTTCTAAAGAATTTATTAACTCATTAGTAAGAATTAGTATGATTTTAAAATTATAATTTTAAGAATTAATAACATTTTGTCTAGATTTTTACATTTTAAGATAAATTCAAATTCTTGAAATTTTCTTATTCATAAGAATAATGAATTTGACATACAAAAAAGATATTCAATCAACACTCAACTACTTGAGAAATATTTGATTTCCCACATAAAAATTAACTATGTTGCATTTTTATTAACCAATGATATAAGGCTTTCAACTTAAAATCAAAATAATATACATATGTGTTGCAAGTTGGGGTTTGATGGAACATTGCATATTAGGGTTTTATGGAGCAAGAATGTGCAACCACTTAATTTTCTTCTTTCTCACATAAAAATTAACTATGTTGCATTTTTATTAAGCAATGATATAAGACTTTGAACTTAAAATCAAAATAATATACATAAGTTGGGGTTTGATGGAACATTGCAAATCAAGGTTTTATGGAGCAAGAATGTCCAACACTTATTTTAGTTCTTTCTCACCTAAAAATTATCTATGTTGTATTTTTATTAAGCAATGATATAAGGCTTTGAACTTAAAATCAAAATAATATACATATGTGTTACAAGTTGGGGTTTGATGGAACATTGCAAATCAGGTTTTATGTAGCAAGAATGTGCAACCACTTATTTTCCTTCTTTCTCATATAAAAATTAACTATGTTGCATTTTTATTAAGCAATGATATAAGACTTTGAACTTAAAATCAAAATAATATACATATGTGTTGCAAGTTGGGGTTTGATGGAACATTGCAAATTAGGGTTTTATGGAGGAAGAATGTTCAACCACTTATTTTCATTCTTTCTCAAAGTTTGTTGTGATATACCCGTCAAAAGTAAAAACAATTTTTTTTTATTATTTGTTTTACATTTACTTGCTTGATATGGGAAATATTTACACGGGAAACTTTGTAACTACATTGCATTTACATTGTTTAAATTAAATCATGCTACGATGTCAATGGTCTAACCATATTCGATATCCATGGTCTAACCATATTACGATACCAATGGTTTGGTTTACATACATTAACTGGTTCATGCGATGGTAATAAATGTCCAGGATTATGTATATACAAATGTTTATTTTTATCCCGGATCGTAATCCTCGGGACCCTTCTATGGTACTGTGATGAATTAAATGCATTTATGTGGAGGCGATCTGCATAGATGTCGCACGCTGTTTCTAATTCAGTCTAGGGTTGAGTGCTACGGGAAACTTCGCCCGTAGTCGTTTTCCGGCAACAGGCCTGGTTATGAATGATTTATGGTATCCACTTGCCCTTCACTTGGCATAAGAATGTGCAGCTGGCCGACATTCATGCCTCGCTGCCAAGTTGATTCAGTACTCCGACTACTCAACCAAGGTATAAACTTAATGCCCTGGTGTCTGGTACACTCCATTTCTCGGAAACGACAACATCCTTTCTGCTCATCCTACGGTAGGAATGAACGACTCGGGATCAACGATCATCGATCCTCCAGGTGGGCGTCATACGGTCTACGGGGTATGTTAGCGGTAAGATTTTCTTGTTTACCTCCAGAATTGTTTGCCATAACAACTCTCGGCTCGAAGTATGGCACTCTTGCGCAGCAGAGCCCCGCCTCTACCTACCAGTCTGCGATGGTCGAAGGGCTCCTCTTCCCAGCTAAACCATGATAAACGCTTCTCGATTCACAGATAACGTATGTACTATTTCATCTTTCTCTGTTAAGGATTCCTTTTCTTATTCATGTGTGATGGTTTTACTGTTTGCAGGTATCGAGTTTCGGTGCCGGCTCCGCGTTCGGCGACAACCACACAGCCTAGACCACCTTTCAGGTGAGAGGTGTTTGCTACACCGAGCGTTTCTTTCTTTTCGTTTACGATAGCATTCTGGGGAACGACTGAAGTCCCTCCTCCTTCTTGGCAGGCTATCCGCCCTTTCCTGGGTTATGAATTCTACCAATTGTTCTATATTTAATCTTCAATGAAGTTTATGCAAGCACGGTTGTTTTTTCTTTCTATTTTCGCGGAGAGGAGCTGGGTTCCGCCCGGGCAGTTTCATAACGAAGCCATGACTAGGTCTACGCCTGGCTCCTGGTGGTCAATGTGTTATGTTTTCAGGGCCGAGGGATATCCCTACGGTGAACTACTGTGTAATTCTTTAATTGAACATTGTTAATATGTTTACCAGCTGTGTATGAAATGAACTCCTAATTTTAATATTATTTATCTGACAGTTATATGCATTATGGAATTTATTTATGAATGTCTGGCCTGTACATTTGATTTCCCGTGGCTTGCAGAGCTACTTGATACGCTCTTACTGTTCTGTTCCTTTTGTATTCATTAATGGAAATATTTATCTCGCGTTTTGCTCGGCTGGAATATGTGTTCATACTCTTCTTTGTTTTCTTTTAAAAGGTTGAGGGTGCTGACTTCGTCTGTAAAATCCCTTGTTGGCATACCCTTCTCTAACCATGTCGATATACAGTTTTCCACCTACCAAATGGTTCTGGTTATAACAACGTCTTAGGCGGCTAGGCATGTCAGAGACATGCATGCTAACCTTGCTGAGCCGACGACTCAGAGGTCTTCTCCACTCTCGGGTTGCTTCACCGAGAAGTTATGTACTCAAGTTCGGGTTTACGACTGTTGCCAAATTCTTGGTTCAAAGTATATATGGTTCTTTTCCAACTCTTGCCGCCATGTTGTCGTGTTCTTGTTTCTTTATCAGTATTTATGGAGATTTGTATGTGTTCTAATATGTAGAGATATACATTGATTTTGGTTAACTACTGCCTATTAAAGCAAAGGTTATATAGCAGTCAATTTTTATTCATCTGTAACTTGTTTTTGTAGTTTTTCCACTTACAGAATAGTTTCGACAAACTGTGGTAATTCTTGTTGTATTATTTCCTTCGTTTATATCTATGCACAGGTTCCAGTTTAATGCAAAAAGTATCTTGCCATTATTATGCTTTTATGACTTGAATTACTTCAGATATTTCCTCTGAGATTTCTAACACAGTTTTCTCTTATTTATCATTATAGCCTATACAGTCCATTGAAATCTCAACTATTTCATAATCTAACTGTTATGAACTTATTTATCTTTATAGCATATATAGTCCATTGAAATCTCAACTATTTCATACGTGGTTAGAGGCAAACCTTTTAGTGCGCTTGTCTTCCACCCGACCTTAGGAGGGTCCTCCTCAACCTTCCACCCCCAAGCACTCCTGCAAGACCTACACTGTCTGCAAGTTCTCTGTAACTACCAGAGTTACACTATCTGGTCCTTACCAGATGTAGTGGTTTCAGGGAGGCTCCAACCTCCCAACATGCGTTATCTGGTCCTCACCAGATGTAGCGATTTGTTTGCTACCAAGAGCAATTTTTTTCCTTTTTCCTCCTTGTTATCTGGTCCTCACTAGACATAGCAACCTTTCTCCTATGGGAGTCTCAAACGTCTCCAGAAGTAGTTAGGTTTTCCCCTTTCTTTTGACAGATGTCATATTATTATTATTATATGTAATTTTTATTAATCCTCCTCACATAAGGAAAACTATAACCATTTTCAGTTGCTCTCTTGCAACCATATTCAAATGGAGATCAACTAGCAATTTAATAACATGATTAGTTAAATAGTAATAACAGTCATAGTTACTCAATTCTACCAGCATAATCATAGTTACTAATTAAATTTATTGTCTTTTACTTTAAGACATTATCGATTTACCAGGGGCGTTACACCTCACCCTCCTAAAATTCAACATCGTCCCGATGTTGTTCACCCACAAACAGTTCAGGATAAGCTTCTTTCATGTTCTGCTCATCCTCCCAGGTGGCTTCATCCGGTCTGAAGTGCTGCCACTGCATTTTAACCTGGATGATGGCTCGTTTCCGCAGCACGACCCTTCTCCGATCTAATATGCTCACTAGCTCGACTAGAAATTCTCCTTTCGGTTCCACCTGAAACACAGAATAATTTGATCAGTTTTATTCTTAACAACTGATTTATTTTTTGCTATTCAAGGCACATTCTTTACCTGAATGTCTTACCAACTAATTATGTGTTTAGGGTCATAGATATATTTCTTTAATACTGATACATGGAAGGCGTTGTGGACTCTGATGTGGCTGGGCAGGGCTAGTTGGTAAGCCACTGGCCCAATCCTTGCTAAAATCTGGAAGGGTCCACAAAAGCGGGGTGCCAATTTGGCGCAACTGCTCCATTGTAAAGTTCTTTTCTTTGCCCGAATTCTTACATATACATGCTCTCCTACATGAAATTCCTTGAAATTCCTTTTCCGATCCGCAAAATTTTTTTATCTGTCTTGGGCCACTTTCAAGTTGGCCCGCACTCTTTTAACCATTTCTTCCATCTCTTTTAGCATCTCAGGTCCCAACATGAGTCTGTCTTCAGGTCCACCCCAACTGGATGGTGTACGACACTTCCGTCCTTAGAGTACTTCAAATGGACTCATCTGTAAGGATGCATGATAACCATTGTTATATGCGAACTCCACCAAATGTAAATATTCCTCCCACCGACTTGGTTGTTGCATCACATAAGATCTCAACATATCTTCCACTACTTGGTTTACCCGCTCAGTCTGTTCATCGGTTTGCAGATGATATGCGGTACTGAAGTTTAGTTGAGTTCCCAAACCTTCGAATAGAGTTCTCCAGAAAGCTGATGTGAACTTAACATCACGGTCAGATATTATGGTCTTGGGTAAACCATGGAGCTTAAATATATTCTGCATAAAGATATTTTCTATTTGCGCCGCCCTGTAGGTAGACTGTACAAGTATGAAGTGAGCCAATTTACTGAGTTTGTCCACCACAACCATGATGGAGTCATTACTCTTCTTGGATTTAGGTAACCCTGTGATAAAATCCATAGTAATAACCTCCCATTTCCTTTCAGGTACAGGTAATGGCTGCAATAGTCCTGCAGGGTGCTAATGTTCAGCCTTAACTTGCTGACATTCTATGCATCATTCTAGATAGTCCGTTACATCTTTTTTCATCCTTGGCCAGTAAAATTCTTTTCGAAGGGTGGTAATGAGCTTTTGATAACCCGGGTGTCCTGCATAGGGACTTTTATGATACTCATCCAAGACCCTTTTCTTGACTTCAACGTGATTGGGTATGTATATTCTTTTCTTGTAGTATAATATGCCTGCAACATTCAGCGCATAACCCTATTGCCTTATGTGACTGGTCAAATTTTGCGCTTGCTGTTTCTTTTGTTAGTACTCCTGGTCTTGTTCAGCAGCTTGTTCGATTTCTTTATTGAGGGTAGACCATCCTTTACTAGAGGCAATTTCATAAAGACAATGTACTTTCCGGCTTAAAGCATCAGCCACCCAATTTTATTTTCCTTTCAGGTGCTTGATCTCAAAGTCGAATCCACTCAAAAAGTCCACCTACCGAGCTTGCCCCGCGTTTAAAGTGGGTTGGTTAAAGTAGCTGGTCAAGCTGTGGTGGTCTGTCATCAACAAGAATTTTTTCCCTAATAGGTAATGGCACCACATCTTTAATGCATGCATGACAACAGTTAATTCTAAGTCATAAGCAGAATACTTCTGTTCATGCTCTTTCAAATTCCTGGATTCGTACGCGATCACTTTTCCTTCCTGCATCAACACCCCTCCTACACCTTCTTTACTCGCATCAGTGCAGACCACATAATCCTTTTCCGGATCTGCAATGCTCAACACTGGGGCAGTTGTGGGCAAATGTTTAAGCTGTTCAAAACTTCACTGACATTCTGCAGTCCATTTAAACGTTCTTCCCTTTTTTTGTAAGGACGTGATAGGGTAGGAAACCCATGAAAATCCTTACACGAATCGCTTATAATATCCTGCCAGTCCCATGAATGACCTTATATCTGCCCCGTCTTTTGGTATTGGCCATTCCATTATAGTTCTGATTTTTTCAGGGTCCACTGCAATGCCTTCCCTGGTTATGATATGTCCCAGATACTGGTTCTGTTCCTTATAAAAATCACATTTGTTATACTTGGCGTACAACTGATGTTCCCAGAGCATTTGCAATACAAGCCTAAGATGCTCTTCATGTTCTTTGATATTCTGGGAATATATTAGTATATTATCAATAAAAATTAACACGAACTTATCCAAATACTTATGAAATACACTATTCATCAAACACATAAATGTCACAGGTGCATTGGTCAGCCCAAATGGCAGCACCACAAACTCATAGTGTCCGTAACGAGTTTGAAAAGTAGTTTTGGCTATATCCTCCTCCTTAATTCTGATCTGGTGATATCCGGATCTTAAATCAATCTTTGAAAATACTGTTGCACCTTTCACCTGATCAAATAGTTCATCGATGCGGGGAAGCGGGTATTTATTTTTAACTATTAATTTATTCAGCTGCCGATAATCTATGCACATACCGAAAGTTCTGTCCTTTTTCCTGACAAACAATACAGGGGCTCCCCATGGTGATACGCTGGGACGAATGTACTTTTTGTCCAATAACTCCTACAATTGCATCTTTAATTCTGTTAATTCTGGCACACTCATCCGGTATGGTGCTCGAGACACTGGGGCTGCACCGGGTACTAGTTCTATGGTGAAATCCAAATTTCTTTTAGGTGGCAGCCCTGGTATTTCTTCAGGAAACACATCTGCAAATTCATGCACCACCGGTATGCCTTCCAAGGTGCTAACTTTATCCTTTGAACTGGCGAGTCCTACTTGAACTGCATATATTTGACACTTTTTCCTGATGCATTTAGCCAATTGTGAAGTAGTAATTGGCTGAATCTGCACAGGCTTAAGGATACCTTGAATTTCTTGTTTATTCCCCAGTTCATCCTGATAGGATATTACTTTTGTTTTGCAATTTATTATGGACCACCGCTTCTCCAGCCAGTCCATTCCGATCAGTACATCATATGATCCGAGAGGAAGTACATTCAATTTTGTAGTCACTATTTGACCAGCTATCTTCAATGGATAGTTGTTGATCTTGGCCAGCACCCGCCTTTTAGCCCCAGTGGCAAGCTGGACTAGCCATGGATTTTTAAATTTAACAGGTTGCAATTTACAATTTTCCACAATATTGGGACTAACATAACTCAATGTAGTGCCTGGGTCAACTAAAATAGAAACAGTTCGATCAAAAATCTTACCTTCGAACTCTATCATTGTTGGCTGGTAATCAGCTTGATGGTCTTCGAGAGCTGCATTTATTCTTGGTATGGACTGAGACACGTCCCCCACTGTTGAAGCTTCATAAACCTGGGACACCTGATCACTACCTTTTTGGTTAGGACAGTTCTTAAAACAGTTTGGTCTGCCACACCCCCAACACTGCACTGGTGGCCTGGCTTTCCCCTCATTATCAACTCTGCCCAACTGTTCACTATTTTTGGAGTCATTAGGTGGCTTAAATCTGAGCTGATTTCTGGACTGGTTCCTATTGCTGGGACCCTTTGAGAATCCTTTACTAAAACTGCTACAAGCTCCCCTAATTCCCACAGCTATTCTACTGTTCTATTTATCCACCCAACGCTTCCTAGCGCTTTCCCCTTTTTGTTTATTCTGTTGAAAACATATTCTAGCTTTTCGTATCGCTTCATCCATGGATTTCGGGTTATCAAATTCAATCCTTTCTCGCATTGTCTGAGGGAGACTGCTAACAAACCGCTGCACTTTTGCCTTTTCCTCCCAAATATATGGTACGTAGCGGAGCAGAGATGTAAATTTAGTGACAAATTCATCCATGGTCTGTTGTCCAAGTCGCAGGTCATGAAATTCCCTGGCCTTTTCATCGTAGAATCATTCAGTCAAATATTTTTCTTTGAAATATCTTTGAAAAATTTCCCAGGTGATGTCTTGCTCATTCACTCCCCGCACCATCTTAACTTCCTCCCACCATAACGTTGCTTTGGCTTGCAGCTGAAAAATAGCTAGCCGTGCCTTGAGATGGTGGTCATACTCGTAAACCTGAAAATATTTGTTCATGTTAATTAACCAGGCTTCCGCAGCCTCCTCGGATTCCCCATCAAAATGGGGCAGCTTGATCTTCCGAAACTCCCCCTGCAACTCTATTCGTTGTCTTTTAGAGGTTTGATGTTCCGAGGCGTTATCAATTTTTTCTCCTCGAACCTCTGCCCTTCCTTTTGTTTCTTCCTGATTAGTATGGTAACCCTGTTCCTCCGACACACGCGTTTGCTTTGGGCTGGGATTGGGTTGATGCTGGTTCTGCTTATCTGATAAACTTTTCGGGATCCTTTCTTGTTCCATGGTTAATCTGGCGTTGTCCTCGCGCAACCAAGCCATTTCGTTCTTCAATTCCTGGACTGTCTCCAATATAGTCAAATTGGTGTTGCGCGCCTCCTCCCCTAGCTGTACCCATATTTTAGGGTTTCCCTGAGGAGGAGTGACATTGTCCACGTTCCTGTGAAGGGCGCTGCTCATTCTCCTCATATTCCGCTATCACCTGGTTAGAGAATTAGTATATTTCAACAGGTATGGTATACAATTCATAGCTCAATAACCCTACTTTCTTTTTAATTTAATTATTTATATCGATGTCACTGCTGCAGTAGCCCAAGGTCACAGTGTTGCAACCTGGGCTCTGATACCACTTGTGATATACCCGTCAAAAGTAAAA
>APFE031047699.1:0-11586 GCA_000404065.3 Pinus taeda | reverse complement strand
AAAAAAAAAAAAAAAAAACATTTTTTTAAGGAAATTAAATTCCATTTTAATTATTAAAAAAGATTTTTTTTTATCCTCCACATCACACAAAGCGCAGGAAAAGAGCGCACATTAATATTTTCATTAATCGATTCCTTTTTTTTAATTTAGATTCAGAAAATAAATGAGAAGAATCGATTTCATACCCGAAATTATCGCTCTTTAATCCTTGCTTGTGTTCCTTGTTCGCAATCATTTTGTTTTATTGCATATTTTCCTCCCAAGGGTTAGTAAATGGGTGGCTCTTACTGCACCACAAAATTTCAAATTTATCCTAAAAATCACAAAAACTTGTTTTTATTTGTTAGTCATATTCTATTGAAAAAGGAATGAAACATTCTTTTGAGTATAAGAGAATTTCCAATGCATCCATTTGTGTAACAAGATCATGGGTAAACTCATATTCATGTTTAAAATATACTCTTTGATATGTACAGGTATATGAGAGACCAACTGCCTTGATTTGAATAATGTTAAAAGATACTGAAAAATGGAATCCTGAGATCCTATAATTCTCTTAAACCAAGATTTAATGTAATCTTGTCTTCCTTGGTTTTCTGATATCATTCCATGCAAGTCTTCAGAGATGTGATATTCATTCATAGAATCGGGTGATAGACCTGCATGACACTCAGGTTTCAACAACTTCTCTTCTTTAACATGCATCCATGATTCTTGGAATTTACCTGAATATTTTTCCTCTTCTGATTGTTGTTCTTCAATGGAAATTGGTGCTTTATTTTGCAATACCTCAACATTATGACTGGATTGAGGTGTTTTATTGTTTGGGATTCCAAATGGTTGTGCAGGTAGTGGAGTGAAAATGGATCTTTGGGGTACTTGTGCTGATGGTAATGGTTGAATTGAGGTCAATTGAGCATGAAATGGATGTTGTGGTGGAGGTGAATAGTATGAATAGCATTGATCTTGGCATTGAGGATAGTGAGGAAAATATTGAGGATACGGTGGATTTCTTCTGTAAGGCCCTTGCCAACCTTGTTTCCAAGATTGGTTTTGAGGTTGCGATTGAGATGGCCAAGGTTGCCAAGGCAAGGGTGTTTTCCAATTACTTTAAGATTGTTGTGCATAACCTTGAAATTGAGAAGTAATATCTTGCATCATACCAGGTTGATGAGGTTGCCATGATCTTTTTGGAGCCCCATAACAAGATTGTTCCAACATTTGATTTGCTCCTTGGTAAACTGCTTTTAACCCCTCTAATGATGGATAATCTTTAGTAGTATGTGATCCTACATAAATTTCATACACTTAATTGCTATCAAGTGGACATTCATGAAAAGCATGTTTCTTTTTGCACTTAGGGCAAAACATAAGTGAAGAAACATTCTCAATTATTTGCTTGTTTTCCATTCTTATCATATCCATTTGTTCTTTTAAATTACCAAAAATGTCTAGCAAGTTGTTAAGTTAAACTTGACTTACCAATACTAATGTCTACTTACCTATTCTTTCCATAATAGGATCTTGAGTGGATCTTGCATACTTTGCTTTTCCTCTTGATATGTTCTTACATAATTCACAAATCTCTTGAAATGACAATTGTGAAACATCTCCTTTTCCCACCAGGTTAAGAAGATAAATCCATTCATCCCTTATAGCATTTAGTAGGAGAATTTTTAATGTGGTTGATGCTAAATTATGAAATTTAGCTCTTTTGACATGATATGTAAATATCTCCACTAAATCTTCTAAGCTTTCATCCTCTTTTTGGTTCATCTTAAAGACTTGATTTTTAAGGTCATGGTTTATACAATAATCTTTGCATTTTTCCAAAAATACTCTTTTCATATCATCCCATTTCCTTATATAATTTGTTCCTAAAGTCATGAACCATTTAATAGCTCTATCCTTCAATGTTGTGAGAAACAAATTCAACTTTTGAATGTGTAATAAGTAGCCATAAGATCTACAAATTATTTCAAATTCAAATAGAAAAGTTTCTGGGTCTTTTGATTTCATAACATTGAAGATAAGAAGTACAGATGGGGAGATGTTCTTCATATGAACATTGATATCAATTTCTTGAATGGAAAATCCAAAAGGATCTTCCTCATTTTCACCATCTCCATCCATTTCTTCTACCTGCAAAACTAGGAATTCATGATATGGATGGTTTTTTTATGTTTTTTTTTTAGTGAATGGAGATTTTGTTTTATGAATGTTTTATCTTTTTTAATTTTTGTATAAATGCAAATAACCCTAATGAAAATGCTTTCTAAACAATCTTCCTAACTAGTTACATCTAAGTATGCTTCCCCGACAATGGCGCCAAAAATGTAGGGCATTTTAATGGTATGCTAAATCCCTTGTCATTTTAATATGTCAACCTGAGGGTTTCGTAAACTTAGAAGAAAAAAAATATATATGGGACCTCAGATGAAACTATTGTAGAAATTTTTTTTAGGATGGAAAGAGAGAAAGGAAATACATATTACAAATATAACTAAAGAAAACTACAAAAGAAATCTCATGCAAGAAAACTAAATTAAATTCTAAAGCTGGAATGAATGAATTAATGCCATGGCCTTTCTAAAATATTCAAAAGAAAACTAATCTATGAACAACTATAAGAAGCAAACTATGATAATCTTGAAAGCAGTAACTTAATCCAAAAAGCAGTAAATAGTAACTAGTGATTTAGTTGTCAAGCAAGCAAACTAAGATTGCTAGTAACCAAGTAGTTTAATGACAATCAAATCAAATGTCAGAAAGTAAATCAAAATTGCATAAATAAAATCACACTTATAGAAAGCAAAGCACACTTGCATGAAAGGAAATAACAGAAATAAAACCATGTTACAGTTGTATGCAGATTGTGGTTGATGGGGATCCTTCCATTCCTCAATGAGCACACAAGAACAGCTATCACATCTTAAGAATCAAACAACACTCATAACTCATGATTTGGAGAAAATGATATTATTCATGTTGAATGAACAATCATAAATCTAATGCTAATGAATATCTTGGGCATGGAATCCCCCCATAGCATGTTTTGGGGCTCAAAGCCCAAGTTTTGGTCAAATAATGTTGTAAGACTTCGCCAATTGTAAGCGCAGAGCGCGAAATGTATGTTGAGTAATAGGGTTGTCCGCCCTAAGTTTTGTAATGTAATGTTGGCCTACCCATGGTCCACGGAACATGGGATTGCATAAATAGAGCAAGGCTCTAAGTTGTAAAAAAGAAAAGGAGTGATACATAGAGGAACGAATGGAATCTAGAAGATAGTAGGCATAGAGTAAAGGTATAAGTTCTTTGGGTCGTATTAGTAGGAAGAGGCTCTGCAACTGAGTGCGTAGAGGCCTAGTAGAGTCCTCAGCTGAGTGCGCGGACCCCTGCAGCTAAGTGCATAGGGCAGAGTTGAGTCTATAACAAAGGAAGAAGAATAATAGTGAGAAGTTTGATTCCAAATCTTGTGTATCTATTCTTGTGTTATTTCTTGTTTAATTATATTGTTTTCTTTATCACGTGCACTTATATGAATGTTGAACACTGTTAAATATAACTGGACACTTACTGATAAGCTGAGTGATCGACTAATATCTAGTTAATAGTAAGGAATTGGGTAATAGCACGGATCGCGCCTCGAGCAGGGTTGTGCAAAGGCAGCAATGCAGGCTGCAAGGTATTGATAGATGCACGTAGCAACGTGCACGCAGGGTAAATCTGCGGACCACTGAAAATCATCAGACATCTCTACGGTGCGGAAACCTAGTTCTAACACCCTCCCATACTACTTCAGGTGAGACCTCAGTCTGTGCTCCCCAAGTTGTTGCCGAAAGGGCTAGTAGTACCAAGATTTGTTTGGCTAAATCATATTTGAACCTGGGTCAGGCCCCTATAAGCCAACAAATGGTTCCGTTGTTGGGACCAGGATTTGCATAAGGGATGTCTGATGTCGTGCCACTGGAACCCAACAAAGAAAGAAATTGAAGGGTGGTTGTACAAGAAGATTCACAAGTTCACAGCGCAGGAAAACAAGAATTCGCGAGTATTTAAGGAATAGTGGATGGAGGGTGTTGGCCAAATAAATCAATCTTGCGAACAAGGCCGATCTCCCTAGTATCAACTAGAAACAAGTAGGACAAGCAAATCTACCTTTCTCTAAACATATTGCGATTCATTAATAAAAACTATAGAGATGTTTAGATCCTACCTTAAGTCCAACGCTAGTTTGTAACAACCATCCTTCAACTGTCCGAAAAAGTTTCCTTTTGAGAACCTGCAATCACAAACAAGCACACATCAAATAACACCTACATATCTAATATCATAAATCATGTTCATTATGGTGATCAAGGAATCCATAAAATAAACCATAAAACACAGTTTATTGAGAAAAATAAACTTATTTGTATTAACTTTGAAATAGAAGAACCTTACAACCTTTGGTGCCTTGATGTTGTACAAGCTCTTCCCAGGGTCCAGAACAGGAATCTCCTTTACTTTGACAAGCCTCACACTCTTCCAAATGAGATCAAAGAGGTATGTAATCTTTCCTCACAAAAGCTCAATTAGGAAGACTAAGTTCCAGCAGTATTTCATCTCAAAAATATTCAGCTTTCCGCCTCCTCGGTAACCAGCCCAATGCTTCATTTTATAGTGCAAAGGAAGGAGGTTACAAGTCCACCTATGAAGGGATAGAGGCCTCCTTCAAATGGATAAGATCCTCACATCAAGGGGTTAGCTCCTTAAGGTATGGGATGCATGAACCTTAAAGGAGCGAACTTTCCACCTCAAGATTCCTTCCAGAAGCTTCTAGAAATGACTCAAAGTGAGTTTTTAAGAATATACTTGCGCCTTTTTTACTTTTACAGGGGTCCGCACCCATAACACAGAGGCAGAGCGGTCAGGTGCGCAGGGGACATGACCATTAGGTGCGGGACCGCAGGTAATGCTAAGAGAAAGTGCGGAACCAGAGTTTTAGAGACTTTTAAGGGCTTATTTTCAAGGCTTGATATGAAGAACTGAGGCTTAAGACTTGCAAAGGAGGAAAGTATGAGTGGTAATTGACTCACACAAATTGTAGAATGTCAAGGTGACAATTTTTTGTGCAACATAGTGCTACTTATATATGGAAATCCACAAAATTTTCTTTGCATCTTTTCCTTCTAAGTTGTATGAGTAGATCGCGAAGCTAGCAGATAGTCAGGGAAGGTGCAAGCTCGATAAACCAATCGTGTGGACTCTAGAATTAGTGTGAAGATTAGAAGCATCAGAAGATAAGATCATGTAGGCTGTGGATCATTGGATCAATCAAATTATAGAAGGGTTTAACAATGAGCTCGCGGTAGATACGACCATCAGCTACAGTAAGGTGGAATGACGCTTCCTCAAAGGACTGTGAGGTAAGTATATTAACTATTTGAATACTTGGATTAAGATGTCATTGTGTGAAAAGAGGGTTATGCGAATAAATTAATGTTTGGGACTATGCAAAGTGGGAATATCTATAGAAACGTAAGTAGTGAAGAGTTAAAAACTAGTCCCTTAATTTCACCCTTGGGGGAAAGCAAGGAAGATCTCGCGAAAGCTTCTCCGAGAAGCACGGTTAGTCTAATAAGGCAACGAATTCCACACTTACCACCTCCACCTATACCACCACCTATTTCACCATCTTCACCTCCATCTCCACCCACCCCATCACCACCACCACCACAGTTCAGTATGGTGAGTGCAATCAAACTACCAGTATTGAGAGGAGTAGGGAATGAAGATCCAGACCAATTCTGGTTCGTGGTAAGAGCGGTATGGGAAGCACAAGGAATTGTGGATGAAAATATAAAAAAGGTTGTGTTGGTAAGCGTGTTGCAGGATCGCTCATTAACATGGTACATTAAGCATTCTAATGACCATCCAAACGCAGGAATCGCAGAAATCCAGGTCGCGTTGAACAAGGGAATTTAGTAGGCCAAAGTCAAAGACACAATCAATTATCGGGTTTAAGGAGATCTCGATGCTCCCGAGTGAGACCTTTTGGGATCTGGACCAGAGACTGAAGAGTATGATTCATGAAGCTAACATGACTTTGACAGATGAGTAGCACCACGCGTGGTTTGTAGCGTCACTAACACCGCATTTAAGGACGGTGTTGTCACAACAAAAGCTTTCCACCAAGGCCAAAGCTTTGGAGATGGAAATGAGATTGCATGAGACCCCTATACAAGATCTTGGTTTGGGAATCCAACAAATCCATGTGAAACTACAAAATTTGTGTCTGGAAATGCAAAATTTGAAATAGGACAGAACATCTTGGCCAAAGGCGCGCAAGGACGTATGGTGCATAAAATGCAAAGGCCAGGGGCATGACAAGGACCATTGTCCAATTTTCGCAAATTACTTGGTGGGAGGAGGTCCGATGGCGTTAAGACCTGAGGCACAAGCAGGACCAAGAGCGGCACCTACACTGTGGTGCACGATCTGTCAGATAGGAGGAAAACACACTACGGATAATTGTCATCTATTGCGAAAGTATACATAGATGTACCAGCAATTGTTTTGTAATTTCTGTAGGTCAATAGGCCATGATGAACGCACCTGCAGAAGCTATGAACTACTGCTGGATCGGACTCCTGCCTATAGGGTACAGACTAAAATGTGGGCCCTCGACCCACATGCAGGAATGGCACACGCTGGATTTTAGGGGTGTGAATGAGGTTGAGGTGGAATGGGACCAAGAAGGGGTCGCAGACAACTAATTTTTTACAATTGCAGAGGGCCAGGACACTATGCCCGTGATTGTAAAAATCCAACTGATCCAGGTGGATGTTGGTGGCCACCCACCTATCCCATTTGGAACCCCACAATTGTCTCTTTCAGCATTTTTAGTTTCCTTAATTGTAGCACAACTTACTATTTTTAGCAGTTTTTAGATCTTGCTAGTGCTAGAATAGATCTTTCTAATGAGCTATTGTACGCGTCAAACGGAGATCATATGCTAAAGTTACGACCCCGGGAAGTTGATGTACCAAGTTACCCCCAAACGGGGCCCACAGTTTGGTGTTTCATCTCCTAGGGTTTGGTTTTGGAATGTGAAGGGTTTTTCATTGTTTCTCAACAATAAATAGGCCTTCGAGCCTCATTTAGGGCCTCAAAACAGATTCCATTTTTCAGTATCTTTTAACATTATTCAAATCAAGGCAGTTGGTCTCTCATATACCTGTACATATCAAAGAGTATATTTTAAACATGAATATGAGTTTACCCATGATCTTGTTACACAAATGGATGCATTGGAAATTCTCTTATACTCAAAAGAATGTTTCATTCCTTTTTCAATAGAATATGACTAACAAATAAAAACAAGTTTTTGTGATTTTTAGGATAAATTTGAAATTTTGTGGTGCAGTAAGAGCCACCCATTTACTAACCCTTGGGAGGAAAATTTGCAATAAAACAAAATGATTGCGAACAAGGAACACAAGCAAGGATTAAAGAGCGATAATTTCGGGTATGAAATCGATTCTTCTCATTTATTTTCTGAATCTAAATTAAAAAAAAGGAATCGATTAATGAAAATATTAATGTGCGCTCTTTTCCTACGCTTTGTGTGATGTGGAGGATAAAAAAAAATCTCTGTTAATAATTAAAATGGAATTTAATTTCCTTAAAAAAATGTTTTTTTTCTTTTCATTATTGTTCATTTTAAAATTAAAACACACACACACACACACACATATAAAACGATTTGACGAATTCCTTATCTTCGAGCCACAATTCGAATTCTATTCTCTCCTTCCCAAATAGAAAAATCGAGACAATAAATACCATCCTTATGAGTGTTCTTTAAGCATGATTGAATAAGGCTTCTACTACTCTTTTGATCAAATAAATTTGGCAGAATCTTTTTCTTTTTGATTGACAATAAGAAGCATCTCCTTTTCTTCGCTGAAGCACATGTCTATTGCTCATTGTGAGGTGCATCAAAATATCATACCCAATATCTTGTTCTCTCTCTTCCGATCGTTCTAATAGTTATCATGATGGTGAAATCAGAACACGCTGCTCCACTTTACTAAATCATTTTGATTGACCCATTCAACAAAGAGCTAAAGCCGCTTGATTTTTCTCTTCTGATTGCACTAGCTTCAATTCAAATGGGATTCACCAACTAACTGGGCTTTCCCTCCTCCAGTTCCAGCCCAATATGTTGCATCATATCTAGTCGGCGATTTGTAGGGGGCAGTTCGATTGGAGGAATAAAAGAAGCTCAAGAGATATTGGACTTTTGTACAGAGCATAAAATCTCTTGCATGATTGAAAACATTCCAAATTTCCATATCTAGCAGTCGATCCAGAAGCAATTGATTTTGTTCCTTGAGCATTTGCCCGAATGTGTAACATCTCTAAAAAGTCATTTTTAAAATGCATTTTGTGATCAAATGAAAATGAATATCAGAAAAATAAAACATGGGTTTTTATCATAATGGGGTGAATTATGTTTTTCATGAGCGATTTCCTTAAATTCGTAACCATTTGATATATTTTCGGGGTTCTTTGGAGCCTTATTTGCTAGATTTTGTGGAAAAAATGGATTTTCAAGTTTAATACAAAACCACTTCAAGTTGCGGCCATGCAGAAAAGATCATATTCGAGTTTTAATCCTACATCACAATGCAACACCATATCAAGCATAGCTTCAATGTCGGTGCATGAGGCATTGTTTAAGAATAAAGCTCCGGGCTGGGATAACAGTAGTTCGAGGACAGTATCATGGCAAGGAGAGTTCATATTTGATCTCTGTAGGCACACCCTTATTGAATTAATTGATTTCGTCACAAATGGGTGTAGTGTTCAGTTATTGAGTTTCTAAGCTACCCACACTACTTCAATAACTAAGTCAATGGATCATGTGAAATGAGAGATTTTAAAAACAAAAGCATACAAAATCCATTTTTGGAGCAAAATTATTTTTGAAATTTCTATTGACCTCTTAAATTTCTATTTTTTTTTACGTGTTTCAGATTTGGACGGGTTCTCTAATCCATATTTCGCATGCTGTGTTTGTGGATTTGAAGCCAACTGTAATTGACAAGTTGAAACCGAATTCTCACCAACAACATTCGAACCAACCTACATAAACTAGTGTATCCTTCTCCATCGTTTTGAGATTGAGGGTTTCCATGCCTCCAGCCTTCGTAATCAAGTAACACTTCTCCATCACTCTTCAATGCTGCACAATGAATTATCTTCAACGCTGCACAATGAATTGTCTTCAACTTGCTCTACTTGACTGTGAATTTGATAACCTAGACTACGAGGCATTGAGAGCACTGATTCTTTCAGTCTTGGGTTAGAGTTACATGTTTCTTTTCCACCTCCGGTTTTGACAATGATCCATTGCAATAGTATTAGTGTTGGCTTTGAAGTTTTATTTTCATGGATGATAGGGTGTATTTATTTTAATTATTGAGTAGAGGAGTTCATTCTACAACCTACTATGAAGGCTATATGTCTTACAATTTTTTTTTTTCCTTTTTAGTAAAATTTGTTTATTGCGTTAATAAAACAAGTATGAATTTTCTCATTTTTCTAAAGAAGGTACTAATTAAATTCAAATATTGGACTGATTACTTGCATAGCTATGTAAACCTATCATTATTTTTAGATGTAGGAAATGCACAATTATGTAGCTCTGAATTTAATTATCTATTTGTTGACAACAAATTATAATCAAAATTCATGAGCAACATGCCATCTCATTTGCCTACTTCATATTTCACATCAGCATCATGTTCCCATGCCACACTTAAGCATGACAATTTTCACTGTTTCACAAAGAATTCAAATAAGTGTAACTTTCTCATACGCCATCAGTTTTTGACGATTCAAACGTTGACGATAAGATCTTGATGATATATAAACATTGAGAAAGTTTTCATCAGTGTTTGAAATAATAAAGATTGAAGAAATTCCTAAAAAGACACAACAGGAAGCTTGAGGCACTAATTTCGAGACAGGTAAAAATTATTTTGGTTTTTGTTCATGGATTTGTTCTATTAGTATCAATTCTTAGTTTTTTTGTGTAAATGTCATAAATAGAGATATTTATCACCTCTCTCTTATGATAAACTTACATTTCATTGTAGAAAAAGTACTAAGTTTTTTCAGGTTCCAAGAAGATAAACAAATGACCACAAGCAAACAATGTCTTTTAAAAACCACATTTCATAAATACACTTAAAGCAAAATCAAGGATCAGAATTCAAGCATGAAGACATGATTTTGGGTAAGATAAGGAGGAGAATGTCATCATATCCATCACATCATTGGAAAGCCTCTCAAAGACCACATTTCTTTCACAATAAAATGATCAAAGTTGCAACAAAGATGAAACATCAATGCATGAGCACATGATGTCAAATCTGATTCATCCCTTGAAAGATTTTAGATGCCAGTCCCACCATTACATTCCACCCTTTTCAGTAAATAAAACCTTCATTTCATTCCCACTTCTTTAGTCAATAAAATTTTCATTCCACTTTCCTTTTCATGTTTTCAAATAAAACCTTGATCCACTATTCATTTTCCTTCACAGTCATTATGCTTTCTTGCCTCTCATTCACTAACCTATAACCCAGCAATAAAACATTAAACTCCTCTACAAAGATGATTCATTACATTTTCTTTCCATTTTTCAAATAAACCTTGATCCATTGCAAAAGTTTTTCATTCATAGTCCTTCAAAATCATTGTTTCATGCTTGCGTTAGATGATGGAGGATTCCTTAAGGCATCCCTTCTAACAAGTCTTGGCCTATCGACATCAGCACATTATCTAGGTTTAAGGCTAGAGTCCTTAGTAGTACCATGAGCCTTGTATGTCTTAATGACAGGCTCTCTTGCCAACAATACTGGGAATACACCAATGTCCCTTGATTGTTGGATCTTGCAAGTGGCTCAACATCAGCTCATCTATTCTCCCTTCACAAGATGTACTTAGGTACCTTGGCACTCATTGACATTAATGATGAGTTTTCCTTGCATTGGCTAACAATATTCATCAATGGTCGGTAATCCAATGACTTCTCTTCATGCTCAACATCAACACATTTATTCACATGACTAGAATTGTACTATCGGTTTTGTAACGATTGAAGACTACATCATTTCAGTTGTTTGTAGCAGACCAATTTGTCATAACAACAATAAAGATTCAAACATTGTCATAAACAAAGAGAACATAGAAGTAGATCCAAATTCCTTTGTTTACATACTCCATGACCCGACAACATCAACGACCACACTCTTCAGCATCCACAACTCATGTGCATTGAGGGTAAGTGAAGGTATGTGGTTTTCTAATTTTTACTCATGCAATTCCTTAAAATGCTAAAATTGTCATTTTGGAAAATTCCTCATTTACACTCCCTTTCTCATATTGTCATAAACTGAAAAACACCTTTAGTTGGGGGGAAGGGACATCAATTCATATTCACATTTCATACACCACCACACATTTTCATTTCATTCCAACTCGCATATTCTTTCCAATCAACTATTGTTGTAGTATGATTCCAAAAGATTA